>CAUYQV010106265.1:0-19684 GCA_963574575.1 Galagoides demidoff
AAAAAATGCTCACCATCCTTAATCATCAGAGAAATGCAAATCAAAACTACTTTGAGATATCATCTAACCCCAGTGAGATTAGCCCATATCACAAAATCCCAAAACCAGAGATGCTGGCGTGGATGTGGAGAAAAGGGAACAGCCCAATTTCCATAGCTTTTATGTCTCTGAGAGATTACTGTTGGCTGGCCTAGGCCTTTCAGATATCATGTTATATCTAATTTCAATTGTCATCGATTGTTAGATGTTTTCTAATTTTATATATATCAAAACTGGAAAAGGGATGGTATGTCTTAGAGATAAAATGGGATATTAATTATCCTTAACATTTTGTTTTTATACTTCATATAAATAATTTTTTGTCCCTGAAATTTTTTATTTTGTTTTTATAATGCTTTTTGATTAACATAATTTAAAAATTATATTATAAAATTTATGAATTTTTATCTTTCTGTTTTAATCCTTTCCTATAAAGAAATAAGACAAATGATTGATTAACTACACTTTTCAAATTTATCTGAATATTTATTTTGGTGTATAACATCCTACTCAATAATCACTGTTAATGAAAACAATTTAAAAAAAATTTTTTTGGGGGGGGTTGGCACCTGTGGCTCAAAAGGGTAGGGTGCCAGCCGGTCTCATATGCTGGAGGTGGCAGGTTCAAACCCAGCCCCAGCCAAAAAAACTGCAAAAAAAAAAAAAAGAAAAAACACTTCTTTAAAAGTGAACATAATATTACATAGTCAACCAAGTTAAAAGTTATGCAGTGTGGTGGTCGGGATTTAAAGTAGCACAACCATTTTGGAAATGTGACACTTCTACTAAAGTTAAATACATACTACCTGTGACCTAGAAGTTCCATTCTTGGACATATAACAAAGAGAAATGAATGCATGCATTCACAGAAAGATATGCACAAGGATGGCCATGGCACAGTTATTCATGATAGCCCCCAAATGAAAAATGTCTAACAACAGAAAATCTATAAACGGGTGTACCCATAAAATGGTATACTACTCAGCAATAAGAAATAAGCTATTCAGCGTCAGATATAAAAATATATATCCATGTATTTTTATAGTTTTGAGGGTTCCTCTTAAAATTGATTTCTAGTTTTATTCCACTATGGTCTGAAGAGATACATGACATGATTTTGATTTTTTAAAATCTTCTGAGACTTGTTTTGTGGCCTAACAAATGGTCCATCTCAGAACATGTCTCATATGCTTAAGAGAAGAATGTAAATTCTGCAGCTTGGGGGTAATGTTTTGTAAATGTCTGTTAGGTCTATTTGTTCTAGAGTCTCACTTAAGTTCAATGTTTCTTTGCTGATTTTTCTGCGTCAATGATCTGCCAGTCCCCATTATTATGTCACTGTTTATTTGGTTTCTTAAATCCAGTCGTATTAGTTTTATGAATCTGGGAGCTCTGGAGTTAGGCGCATATATATTTGGGATTGCTATGTCTTCTTATTGGATTGATCCTTTTAACATTATATAATGATCATCTTTTCTTTTTTTTTTTACTGTTATAGATTTACAGTCTGTTATTTCTGATATAAAGGAATATTTATTTCTGTTATTTCTGATATTTGCATACAGTATTTTTCTACCCCTTTACTTTGAGTTTGTGAGACTCTTTATGAGTTAAATGGGGTTTTTATAGGCAGCAGATATTTGGACTGTGTTTTTTATCCATTTCATCAATTAAGTAGGGGCATTTAGACCGAATTATTAAAAAAAAAATCCTAAATTTTATATAGAATCAAAAAAGAGCCCAAATAGCCAACAAATCCTAAGCAAAACAATAATCTGGCGGTGTCACATTACCCAACTTCAAATTACACCACAAGGTTATAGTAATCAAAGCAGCATGGTGCTGGTATAAAAGTAGACACACAGAGCGATGAAACAGAACATACATAAAACCCAGAAATTAAACCATACACTTATAACCAGCTGACCTTCCACAAAGCAGACAACAAATACACTGGGGAAAGAATGGCCTATTCAACAAGCGGTGCTGGGAAAACTGGAGAGCCACATGAAGAAGAAAAATGAAACTGGATCTCTGTCTCATCATACCCCCAAATTACCTCAAGATGGACTAAAGACTTCAATGTAAGACCTGATAGCACAAAAATTCTAGAAGAAAAACTTAGGAAAAACATCTTTGGACATTGGCCTTGGCAAAGAATTTATGACTAACCCCCCAAAAACAAATACAAAAAGAAGAAAAATTTAAAAAAGAGAATTAAATTTGAAAGTTTCTGCACTGCAAAAGGAACAATCAACAGAGTAAGGAGACAATCTATAGAATGGGAGAATATCCAGGATCTATAAGAAATAAATCAGCAAGAAATAAAAACAAATAACCCTATTAAAAAGTAGACTGGGCAATGCATGTGGCTCAGGGAGTAGGGCACCGGCCCCATATACCAGGGGAGGCGGGTTTGAACCCAGCCCCAGACAAAACTGCAACAAAAAAATAGCCAGGCATTGTGGTGGGTGCCTGTAGTCCCAGTCACTTGGGAGGCTGAGGCAAGAGAATCGCCTAAGCCCAAGAGCTGGAGATTGCTGTGAGCTATGAGGCCATGACACTCTACCAAGGGTGGCAGGATGAGACTCTGTCTCTAAAAAATAAAGTAGACAAAAGACATGAACGTACATTTTTCAAAAGATAGAAAATGGACACCAAACATGGAAAAATGCTTAGCATTACTACTTAACAGAGAAATGAAAATTAAAACCACAATGAGCTATCACTTACCCATAAGAATTCTTGGGGACACCATCTTCCAGTAATTCACCAAAATGATGAACACAAAAGGAAAGAGGAGAAGCACACTATACATGTTCTCTAGGCCTTTTAGAAAATATGGAGTTGTTCATTTGGCCACATACATGTGAATCTACAATAAAGTGATATTGTGGACATCAAGGGAATAGGTAGTATTCAAAAAAGCACACCACACAAATGTTACCATGGCAAAGCTGGAAGAGTCTACAGTGTCACCCAGCACACTGTTGTCATTGTTGTAAACAAACAAATTAAGGGCAAGCTTCTTGCAAAAAGAATTAATATTCATACTGAGCATATTAAGCACTCTAAGAACTAAAATAGCTTTCTAAAACATGTGAAGGTAAATGATCAGAAAAACTAGGAAGCCAAAGAGAAAGGCACCTGGGTTCAACTGAAGTGCCAGCCTGCTCCACCCAGAGAAGCCCACTTTGTGAGAACAAACAGAAAGGAGCCCGAGGTCCTGGGACCCATTCCCTATGAATTCATGGCATAACAGGTGAACAGCACAGCACACAGGACCAAGAGAACCAGTTGAGCAGGAGCATAAAGTGCTGGAACCTATTCCCCATGGATTCATGTATAATAGGCATACAGCACAGTGCCCAGGAGAACCAAGAGAACCAGTAGAACAGGAGCATAATGTGCTGAAACCCATTTCCCATGAATTCATGGCAGAACAGGCATAGCAAGCCTTGTCACATTCAATGGAAAGGCACCTCCCTGAGCTGCTAGAACCTTTTCCCTATGAATTCATGGCATAATAGGTATTAAAAATAAAAGGCTACTATAGGAAAAAAAAAAAGAATGTTGGTGCAGATGCAGTAAAAAGGGAACACTTATACACAACTGTGTGAATGTAAATCAGTACCACCTCTATAGAAGACACGATGGAGACTCCTCAGACAAGAAAAAGTAGACCTAACAGTAATCCAGCCATCCTTCTACTGGGTATTTACCCAAAGGAAAAGAAGTCATTATGTCAAAAGAAATGTGCACACTTACGTATTTATTGCACCTCAATTCACAAATTGCAAAGATACAGAATCAACATAAGTGCCCATCAATCCCATAAGTAAATTTGGTGTGTATACATACATATATGTGCGTGTATTTATATATATGCATCATGTACACATACACACATACATACATGCACACCATGGAATACTAGTCAGCCATTAAAAAGAATGAAATAAACGTCTTCTGCAGCAACTTGGGTGGAACTAGAAACCATAATCCTAAGTGAAGCATCTCAGGACGAGAAGAATGAATAGTCATATGCTCATAATTGGGAGCTAAGCTATGGACTGACATGGTCATACAGAGTGGTAGAAGGAACCTTGGAGACTCAGAAGGGGCAGGGTTAGATGGAGATGAGGGATCAAAAATCACATATTGAATACGATGGTACACTGTTCAGGTGATGGGTACCCTAAAAGCTCTGACTCACCACTATACAGTTCATCTATATAACCAAAAAAACACTAGTACACCCTAAATCTATTTGAGTAAATAAATAAATTTTTAAATAGGAATTTGATCTTTAAAAAAAGAAACTTTTGATGTATACCAAGGCACAGAAGGATCTGAAACATGTTGTTTTGCATAAAAGAAGCCAGGCAGAAAGCAATATGTACTTCATGGTTCCATTTATATGAAATCCAATAACAGACAAAACAAATCTGCTGTGACAGAGGTCAGAATAGAGGTTGTAGGTCAAGGGGTGGAGCGCGACTGGGAAGGAGCCTGGGAACACTTTCTGGGCTGATGGAATGATGTACATCTTTATCTGGGTATTGTGTATATAAACATACACACACTTAAAGAATCATCAGGCCTGCTTTCCACTTACACGTTGTGTGTTATATCTTCATTTAAAATAATAAGACAAAAACTTTAAGTATCAGAGACACTAGGCCATAAAATTTAAAAAAACAAGAGTTTATACGTTGATTAAAATTACATAATAATTTCAAAGCTTGCTAATGGTGTTTTCTAATCATTTTTCTTTGATTGCTTCCGTTCTGTACATAGACAACACAGCATGTGCAAACTGCCAACAATTAGGTACCACTTAATTAAGGGATTAAAGGAAGGAAACATGAAAGAAGACGGCAAGGCTGGTAGATGCCATCTGATGTGTTTCTTTCTGTTGTCTTTTCAGCAGAACAAATACGGCCGTAGGGGAAAAGTCTTGCACTTTAATAACCTTGTTAAATATGGCACGCTGGCTTCAAATGTCCTGATCCCCAGTTATATTAATCAAGGAGACACACGGGATGAATGCCAACCAGCTCTCCTGCCCCAGCCAAATTATATAATTAGACCAGAGTCAAGTTCTAAGCACAGAGCCTCCCTCCATCAGAACCCCGAGGAGTGAGTCATACAGTGAAAGGAGGAGGGTCCTGCACTTCCCTCCAAACATGCATTCCCAAACCTGTCATTTCTTCCACAGTAGCCTAAAAAGATAGTTTCTTAGTTGTTTGGGGGTGTTTTTTGGGCTTTAGGGGGATTGGTTTATGGGAGTTTTCAAAGTTTTGTTGGTTATATTTTGGTACTCTTTAAATCCAGTGCAATGGAGAATGAGGTGAAATAAAGGGGTGTTTATTATAATACTTTAACTTTGAAAAGCATCCTTTTTTCAAAGCACTTTTACATATAATGCCTAACTTACATTTCCTCCCATCCTATAATATAGATAGGATGAGAGCCGGGATTGCCCCCTTACCTTAGTAAAAGAAAACCTTAATTCAGAGAAGTTGGTCACAGGGCCCAAAGCAAAACCATGTGTTCTGACTTTTGATCCAGTGCTGTTTCCATGGGCTCACTGGCTGCAGCGCTGACACCCTGGCCACCCTCATCCCTGCTCCGTGAGGATATGTGTGTCCTTGGCTCTCTGAGGATGTGGGCTTGGCTAAAATTCTGCCTCATAACCCCTGCCTCACTCAAAGCCAAATGTCTAACCCCAAGGAAACTAAATCAAATCTAGATGAGTTTTTAAAAGTTTATTTTCTCCCTACCTTTCTCTGGATTTTACTTTCCAAGCTTGTCGTTTGGGGACTGAAATGATTAAACCAGAGTAAGCACAGAGCCTCCCTCCACCAGAACCCCAAGGAGCGAGCCACACCATAGAAGGAGGAGGGTCCTGCCCGTCCCTCCTATTAGACTAAAGGGCAGTGCTTGTGAGGTTGGGAGGTGAGCAGTAATTTACTTTTCTGCATATTCTCTCTCTCTCTCTCTCTTTATTTTTTATATTTTCTCTCTATCGGGTGCTGTCATTAATGCTTGCCAAAACCAAGTAATTATGTTTGTAACAATGGCCAGGGCATGATTACTACTGGTCTGTGTGTGACAAAACAAAATAATTATGTTTATACCAATGGCCAGGGTATGGTTCCCTTTTCTTCTTTTTCTATTTCTTAAATAATGTGTATATAACCTAGATAGGGGAATCAGGGAAATAGAGTTCTTTATAACTGACCACTTGCATCAGGCCAGTGGGATGGCGTATGAGGTACCAGGGACAAACATCGGCTTACCTGGCTTGATCAACACCAAGCGCCAAAGCGGTGACTGGACAGCACCACTGCAGGGACTTTCTGCCCATCAGACATCGAAAGGTAAAATGATACAGAAGGAAAATAACCCAGTGAGAAGTTCCACGCCGGGAGGAATGAGGGGAAGTAGGCTCAGGGAGGATGATTTTCCTTACCATTCATAATTCTTTCCTCCTCCGTCCTCCTAAATTATTTCAGAATCCTGATTTGGACCATCTCCTCCAACTTTATTTTTTGTTTTTATACTTAAAATAGCCTACATCTCAACCCAATTGAATTTCCCATGCTTATCATAGTGTAAGTTAAGTGTCCCACATCTAAAATGTTTGGGACCACAAGTGTTTCAGATCTCAGGTTCTGGAATATTTGCATTGTACTTGCTGGTTAACCTACCTGATTCAAAAATCCAAAATCCGAAATACTCCTTTGAGCACCATTTTTGTACTCAAAAAGTTTCTGATTTTGGATTTTCAAATGAGGGAGACTCAGCCTGTCCTTGTTCTACATCTTGACTTATGTAAATTCCTTCTTTTGCAGTCCTTTCCTCCAGTCGTCACACCTAAAGTTCTTCCCATCCTGTAAGCTGTGCAAAAGGCTTACTAGAAGCTGTAGCTTCCTGAGTTCCTCCCAAGGAAACGGGTCCCTTTGCTGCACTCTGTCAGTTTTACTGGTACCTGTGTGTGGCCTGTAACTGTGCATGTCACTCAAAATAGTTAATATCACTATTATCCTCTGAACACTTACTAAATAAGCACTTGATAAACAAACAATCCTTACCCAAGCCCTAGTATTTTACCAGTCAGGATAGGCTAAGCTTTGATACAGTAACAACAACAAAAACAACCCCGCTCTCCTAGCTTAACACAAACAACAGGCTTCCTCCTCACACTTTGTGTCCCTAGTGTATATTAGTGGAGTGCATCTGCTCTTGACAGTTCAGCTAACAAAGCAGTTACCATCTCAAGCATTGTTAATGGGCAGGTCCAAGTGGACAATGAAATGCTGTGGCCTTCTAGATAGAATAGAATAGAAATAGATACCTTCTATTTCTCTTTGGAACTTACTGGCCGGAATTAGTTCACAAGGCAGGGTGTAGCTACCACCAGGAGAGGCTGTAATCGCCCCACCTGCTGGAAGATGGGGAGCTGGCATATTGGATCAACAGCATTAGTGAGTGCCTCAGTATTAGACAAAGAAACTAAGGCTCAGAGAGGTTAAAAGCTTAATGTTGGAGCACAAAAATACACATTAGGAAACAATAATAAGTTTGAATATCTCCAACCGTCCACCACCAATGACAGGAGGGAGGGGAGAGTGTCTAGTGGGGGAGAAGACTGACAGGAGCGTGGAGTTTGAATACTAGCTCTGCAGCTTGTTAGCTCATTGGGTAAATAATTAATGACCTTCAGCTTTCTTCTCCATAAAATGGGAATTATAATGTATACCTCATAGGGGCTATTGTGAATTAACTACATCTGTAACATGTCCAGTACGTTGCAGGACACAAAAACTAGTAGATATTGTCAAGGCTCTTGATGAATTAAAAGTCACTCTTAACTTCGTTGACAATTTTGCATATAATATTCAAAGGCTGCGAAGAAATGTTTTATGTACCCGTAGAAACCCTGGGTACCTGTTTTAAAAAGTTAATGTTGCCTGGGAGTGTGAGATTCTTCAGTATCTGAGTCATTCACATTATTTAATAACCACATGGCTAGAGAGAGTGAGACAGCCTGCCTGGGGGCATAAAGGAACGCCATGGGGTGCTAGTCTCAGTTGCAGGGTGTAGGCTCTGACAAAGCCCACGAAAGTGAACAAGATGTGAAGGGCAGAGCAGTCCCCATCCTCCTCCAGCAGGGTGGGGGAGGGACATGTCACTTAATTGGGGAGAGAATCACACATGTGGGTAAAAGAACACAAAATAAGAATCAATAGATGTGGAAATTGGTTAGCTTGTTTTGTCATTACCTCTACAGAAATATGAGAACTTATTATTCATCATCACCTAGGCAGCATTATGTAGTTCTGCATCCTCTTGTTTCTGGTGTTCAAAGAACTGTCTTTAAAATGTTTGCCTCCCTTTGGTGAATGAGCAAAGAGAACAGTTTTGGTGAGCCCCTTGTATTTCCAAACTGTCAGAGCTGTTAAGAGGTAGAACACCCTGCCCCCTTCCTCCCGCTGGGTGCTTTCTCATATAGTGCTTGTTAAAGCCCAGGAATGGACGGTGCTCTGTGCAACGGGTACAAATATAGGGTGACCAGATGTCCCGCTTTTGGCCAATTTGTCCCATGTCCTGCAGCGTTTTAAAAAATTCTCAATTTTTGGAAAGAATGCACCAAGGGGCGGGAGAACAGGAAGGGAATATACAGTTTTCCGCTGCCATGTGGCTATTTCTCCAGAATATGAGTTTTATATTATTTTTGTTAATTTTATAATGTTAAACTGTAATAATAAGAAATTGTTGAGAAGTGATTATGGAGAGCTGCTTATCAAAGTTTGCATTGTTGTCAGGCCCTACCCTGCCGTGTCCCCTGCCCCACCCCCGGACATGTTGTCCCACTTTACAAATGTTAAAATTTGGTCACCCTATACAAATAAGATGAGTGGAGATGGACTTTGCCTTGAGATACTTACTAAACAGATGATGCGTTTCACCTTATCCAGATTCTTTTTCTATTCTTTCTCTGATTTATTTAGCCTAGTGACTTTGATTTTTCTTTCCATTCAGGAGGAAAAATAAATTGTGTGAGATCTCATTATGGGCATATAATTTCCATATTTGATGGTCTGCACAATAAATGCATGTTAACTGAGAATGCCCTGACTTCCCTACGTGACATTTCAGCACTTTTTCATTTATGCCCGTAGTTAGCCCTTTGATTTTTTTTTTAATTTGCAGTTACTTGTTTTCCATATTAGAAAGGTTACACTAAAGAGTGGAAATCATAGTGATCACATAATAAAAATTAGATGCAATACAGCGGTATTAAGAAGACTGATGATAGTTCCAGGACTTAGTTTTAAGCTTTGTGTTATTTCTCAATCTCTCTCTCTCTCTCTTTCTCCTCTCTCTGTCTCTCTCTCTCTCTCTCTCTCTCTCTCTCTCTCTCTGTCTCTCAAACATATATACACACAGACTCATTTACTTATGAACTCCACTCCTATAAGATAAAATTTCCCCAATGAGGAGCTGAGCCGTTTTTTGTTCATAACTGGAAATTCTATTTTAGGACAGCGGGGAGGCAAGGGTAAAAACAAAGTTGTTTGCAATACAGTGGGTTGAGAAGGTCTTTGATGCAGGGATCAGTCTTCTTGAGTGCTTCTAGGCAATGATCACCAAAATGTTTTTCCTTTTTTTTTTTTTTAACATTTTTCAACGTTTTTATTTATTCATTTAGTCATTTATTTATTTATTTATTGACACTGCTTTTAGTCAGCCCAGGCTGGGTTCAAACCCAGCAGCCTCAGAGTATGTGGCCGGCACCCTACAAGCACCACCTCCAAAATGTTTTTCCTTTTTTATTTTTTTTCCATTACAATCCTGTCAATTCTGCCTCCAAAATATATTCTAAATCCACCTGTCTCTCTCCACCTTCTCCTCTCACACCTTCCTCCAAGCTGGTCTCTCTCTTCCCCTCTCTGATCTGATATTCATATGATAGCCAGAATGATTTTTTTTTTCCATGTGCCCATACCAACATAATTTTTTTTTAACACACTGAGACCCTCACCTCCTTCCCTGCTTCTCTCCAAAATGTTTTTTCAATAAAGAAAAATAATCAGGTGGCACCTGTGGCTCAAAGGAGCAGGGCACTGGCCCCATTTGCCGGAGGTGGCGGGTTCAAAACCAGCCCCAGCCAAAAACTGCAAAAAAAAGAAAAAAGAAAAAGAAAAATAATCAATGATGCTATTCTTTACCTTCCTACTGAAGCTGTCACTTCAGCCCCAAGTAAAAGATGTAAAAAGTCACAATCCAGTCGTAATTCCTGTACTCATTTCTCTTCATCCAGGCTTTACACTTTGGTGGTTATGTAATTTTATTGTCATATGTCAAATAAACATTTATAGTTCTGCTTTGAAGTTGTTCTTTAGGAGTGTTAAACCTTGGAGACACATCCACAAAGTTACCCAACTTGGAAAGCATTGCTCATTGTGGCGAATTAATTAAGATTTAAAGTCATTTCAAGTCTTCTTATTTGAGGATCCGAGCCTTAGAGACCTAAGCGGTAACTTGCCTAAGATTGAGAAGCCAGAAAACCATGGATCCGGGACTGTGACCTTTCAGTGGCTTTGCCTTAGCAGCTCACAGGGAATCACTGCAGGACTGTGCTCTGCCTGGGAGGGCCAGGCCTTGTCTTATTCATCCTTATACCCAGCTCCCAGCACAGAACAGAATGGAAGCAGGGGGTGACGTAACTACTGCTATATTTTGGGAAGATATATCTGGCAACGATGAGTGGGATGAAGAGAACAGGAAAAGACTGGCGTGCAGAGAGCAGTTTAGATGCTACTGCAGTGATACAGAAAAAAAGGATGTTGAGCTGGTGAGGGATGGAGCAGCTCTGGGAGAAGACGGCAATGTGACAGAAATTCAGGAAGAGCGAGTGTGGAGGGGGAGGAGCCCTAGGTCCTTGGATAAATAAATATCTGCACGTGTTTCTGAGCAAGTGCTGTGTGCCAGGAGCTATTCTAGATGGTGAGGACTCTACAGTGAATCTTACAAGCACAGGTTTTGCTCTCATAGAGCTTATATTCTAATTGGAGGATATATTGGTGAGGATTCTCCAGACAGAGCCAGCAGGAGATGCATAGTATACAGATACAGAAATAGAGGTATAGATACAGATAGATTTTTCAAGGAATTGGCTTATGTGATTGTGGGGTCTGGCGAGTCTGGAATTTGCAGGGCAGGCCCACAGGCTGGAAGCTCTTGGGCAGGAGCTGATAGTGCAGTCTTGAGGCAGAATTTCTGCTCGGGGAAAGCCTTTTGCTCTCAAGGCCTTCCAAATAATCAGATAAGGCCCACCCAGGTCATTAAGAATAATCTCCTTTATTTTATTTGAAGTCAAATGATGCCACCATCATTTGCCACCATGTTAACCACCTCTATAAAATGCCTTCATTACAACCCAAGATTAGTATTGATGGAGTAACTAAGTACTATAGCCAGGCCACATGGACGCATAAAAAGTAATCGATGCAGAGAAGATGCAAGAATGCCCGGTGCATAGAAAGAAATAACTGAGGGTGTTTGAGAATAACCACCAGCTTTTGTGGATCAGAGAACTCAGGGAAAGGCTTCTCTGCTCTGGTAGACATATCTGTCTTACAGATGAGGCCAGGAAACTTGAGGGCATTGAGTGTCTGAGTTGAGTTGAGCTAATGGTGCCATCATTCTGACTACAGCACATGTGCAGACAGCACAGCAGAGCCCTGCCTCCCAGGGCAGTCAAAGGGACCAGAGTGTTTGACTTTTTCCCCGGGAGCAAAACCAGCTAGTGAGCAAGTTCAGGTCAGAAGCTTGTTCCCCAGATATAGCACTGAACATAGAAGGTCAGTATTTTTTTCTAGGGGATGCAGGAGTGTCCTTATGCAACTTTAGTGCTGGACACTCCCTCCTCCTCATTGCCATGCCCTTGCCTCAATCTACTGGGCTACATCTGGCCACTGCCCAGTGCCCAGCTCAGGTCTTTTAAGCCATTCTCATTGCCTGGAACAAACTTTTTCTACCACCTTCTTCCTTCCCTTATGTGGACATTAAGTCTCAGCTTTGTTACTTTGTTAGGGAACCCTTTCCTGAGCACCAGAAATAGGACAAGTCTCCCCATTAAAAGCCCCTCCCTCTCAAAAATCCCCATTCTTCTCATGAGGTGCTCAGCACTGCTGTCACTACTTTCTTTATATCTGGCTTCATTAACGTCTGCCTCTCCTACAGTGCTCCCTAAGGGAAGGAGCCAAGTCACTGTCATGTGCATTCTCAGTGTTGAGCACAATTCTTGCTAGACGTGGTTTGTTGAATGAATGCGTGGATAAGGGAAGGAATGAATGAGATGCACACCTTTGAAGGAATAGATCTTCAGAGCACCCTAAATGCTAATGGAAACATAATAACATTCCCTGGCAGCCACACTCTTTTTTTAATCTCTAATCAAATCATATTCTATATACAGCTAATCCCATTCTTTGGCATTTAAATTCTTCTAAATTTCAGTTTTAAAAATGGTACTAACTGAACTATTTTCTCTAATTATGAGGTACTTTTTAAGCATTTGAGCCCAAAGCTCTCTACCACAAAGCAAATGAGGATTTTGGCACTGTTAGACACAAGAAGGTGAAAATGAGACAACAGGGTAGAAATATTCAAGAAAGGTGCCCCACTGAGCAGAGAGAAAGAGAGAGTCAGGCATGGATGGAGCATCCTAAGGAGGCCCTCATACTTAAGACAGGCAGTTCTCTCCTCTTGTCCCAGGCAGGAAATTCTGGCTGCTTCTGCCCATGATCTGGAGTCTCAAAGGTAAAAGGAAAAGCTCTACCTCCAGCAGCCCACATTGTCCAGTGGGTTCCTGCTAGCCCAGCTGAGAGAAAGTTCCATTGGGAAGCATTCCTGCACCTGATAAATGCTCCCCTTTTGCCACAAGAACAAATGCCCCCAACAATGAGCACATGTGAATGGCAATATATTAGTCCCACATCACTCCTAAAACAGTAATGGTCAAACACAGTGAAACAAACCAGATTTTCGTTCTGACTTCTGATTTGATAACCAGCAGATGTAACAACTTCAAATGTTATTTGTGTTACTAAATGCTTCCAGGAGCTCTTTATCCCTTTTGTGTTAGACCTCAAAGATTAGAGGAAATGAGCCTTTACTTAGATGTTGTCTTCTGATTATAGGAAAAGAAATTCTGGATTTTTAAAAAAGTAGCATCATTAAGTCATCCTGCAAAGTCAATGCAATTCCCCACTTACATTCTTTCCATTAACATTTTTCCTATTGAAAAACAGAAAAAAAGTCTCAGTTTCTGCATTCTCTGCATTTGTGAAAACTTGGAGGACTCTTTTTGAAAATCATACTAGTGTAGAAAACTCCTGGGATCCAGATACATTTTAACTATATCACCACAGGATATTACAGTAAACCCTTGGCCCAGGAGTTAGGCGTTGGAGGTTTGAGTCTTGGCTCTACCACTGAGCAGTTGTGTGACCCTGGACAAGTTGCTGGGCTATGATGGACTAGGTTGTCTCTGCAGTTACCACCACTCTAAGATGTATGGTTCTCATTGCAGGCATCTTTTCCACAAGTCCTGTGTTGACCCCTGGCTTCTAGATCATCGCACCTGCCCCATGTGCAAGATGAACATTCTTAAAGCCCTAGGGATCCCGGTAAGCACAGCAGTCTGCACCATCGTAATGTCTGTCTTTCTGCATTGCCTCTAAGGCAGGGAGAAAACATTCTACCTGGATTTTCTATGTCCCCTCAGTCACATAGCAGTTGCATCATCTTATGAGGCCTGAAGAAAACTTCCATGTCTGACAATATTTGCCCTCTCACTTTTTCTCAATCTGAGGACGTGACAACCCTTTCACCATGTCCGTTGCATTTGTCTATGAGTCAGGGAACAGCGAGTGCAGCCCATCAGCTCCTCTTCTGGGCTGTGGCGTGTGAGGGCAGGCGGGCCACCAGCAGAGGCATGATGAGCCATTTGCAAACTGCCCACCTTTTGCATCATCACTCCTGCTGGGCCACAGGGACTCTGCATGCCATACTTTCCAGTATTACTCACAATTGCCTGATCTCCTCACTTTCAGAGGAATAAGCTCCTCCTAGCAGTGGGAGGGGAGCACAGCAGCTAAGAATGAGGCTCAATGCCTCTGCTTAACTCGATCTCTGGGGAGACCTTGAGAGCACAGGAAACCAGAGCCACTGAATTCTAGCACTGCCATCAAGCTGGTTCCCTCACGTGTTTTCTGAAGTTTAGTGTCTCTCCCAGCACAAAGAGAATCCTGCCAGCTGGCTTGATGCTCCGGGGAAAGACTTTCCCAGGAAAGTATCAAGTGAAGCCCACAAACTGGCAGTGGGAGACAGCAGCTGCTGTGGGTTACCCCTCTAAGAAGATGAGGGCAGGACCCAAGGCAGGCCACCAAATCCCAGGACTGCACAGAGAGATGAAAAAAGCATATGGAACTGTCTAAAAGTAGCCAGGCAAACAGAATGCAGATGCCAGCCTCCTCTCTCCCCTCCACTTTTCTGCAACCTCCCTATTGTCACTCCTCACTACTAACGACAGACAATAAAGAGAATGTTAACAGTCCCAAGATGTCACTGAAGAAGAAAAGATCTTTAATGCCAGTGGGCTAATTACCTTAGGAATATCAGAGTGGCTGTGTTGGCAAGAGCATACTGAAGCATTCTGAGGACATGCATTGCCTGAAGTTTCCCCCTGTGCCAACTGTCTTCATGCCAACTGTATGCCAATTTGCACAGCTGATATGCCAAACACAAGTCCATTTGTGTGACTATCACTTTGAGCTAGACTTCAAGACAGTGCATGAAATTGTCAGGCCAGAGTCATAAATGCATAATGCATTCAAGGTTAAAATCAATTGCAGTCAGCCTGAAACATTAGCAAAAGCCAACATCTCTACCAGACACTGAAGTCATAAAAAATTGAACTCAGTTTTTGTACTTTTTATGTTTCTGGTTGTTTCTGCACTTTTCACTTATTCTTTCATGGTGTGGGGGAAAGTTAAGTATGTGTGTGCTCTCATATGTGTGTAGATGCCTACGATCATCCTCACAGTTCTCCCAGTTAAAGGGAGACAAGTACATCATTTGATTTTCAGAGATCCTAGTCTCAATCCCCCTGCTTTGTGATCAGGACAATGAAACCACCAAATCAGACCCTGTAGTTAAATTTTGTACTAACTAGCATTTGACTCCAGACTTGCCCCCTAGAAGTGCAACTTCTCCAGAAGCTACTTATAAATGATTTACAAATATTTCTATTAATTGTTTTTAAAATAGAATTATTTTGGTGGCCTTTTGGCTCATTTCCAAAATGAGTAACTTTTTAACTTTCAGCAGTTGGGCATTCTGGTTTTAGTTTGATGCCCATGTCTGGATAAGGAATTCACTTTTCATACTTGACTCTCAGAAAAATAAACATCCGTAACATCTTTTGAATTTTGCCAAGGATTTTTAAAGGCCAGCCAAACAAGAACATAACACACATCCAAGCTCACCCAATAGAACAGAACATCCTCCATGAAGAATAAGGCGTGTGTGGTGTGCTGTGTCTCAGAAGCACCCAGGCATATGGCTACCCTCTGTGCTTCCCAAGGCTTTTCTGTTTTGTCCTAGAGGATGACAGAGTCAGAGTCTGGGCAGAATTGAGGATGTTGTTCCATTTCATCCTTCTGCCTTTGGGTAGCACTGTGACTAAATTGTACCAGGGAGATGACTTCTATTCCCTACTGAAAACTTGCCATCTCACTGGGCAAACTCCTAGCGGCCCCAGAAAACACTCCCTATATCTAACTGAAACCCTTCTTATGAAGCTTAAGGAAATTGTCTTAGAATTTTTCCTATATCCTTATATTCCACTTCTTCTTCTTCAAAGACAATTGAAAAGGGCCTGTCACTCTCTGATAATTGGTGTCTACTGACATGTCCGTCTCTGTATCCCTTACATCTGTTAAGTGCTCAATAAATTACAACCCTCAGTGCCTTCAAGGCGCCAGTCTCAGGACTGTATTTATGAATATCACCCTGATTCTCCTTTGAATGGTGTCAACTCACAAACAACTTGGTTATAAGCCTCGTTCACTAGTTATTCAAATACAGATGCTGCGTTATATTGTATATGCTATTGCTTTTGTTGATTTTCACCGAGTGTCTTTGTGCCTGTCTCTGCAATAAGACCAATAAATTTAAATTGAAAGCCAAGAGCTGAGGACACTTTTATTTCGTAAGTGATTTCTCTGCAGTGAGCTAAAGAATGAGAGCAGTGCTCATGGATCATGAAATTCCCATAACATTGGATATCTTCTTTTTCCATTATATTTTGCCAAGAGAAATATAATACCAAAATTGAAGGAGGGGAGAGTCCTTTATTATCAGAAGGGTTTTTATCCGTTTATCTACATGACCGTGCTTCACCCTCCTTTCTATCCAGTCAGATCTGGTCTGTCTGTGCAATTTCAGTGAATCCTCCTCTCAGGTACCAGGAACCTGGGTCTTTGATATGCCAGCAAACACCTTCTCCTATCACTCTGAGGCTGATGTGACTAGGATGATAATTATTATTCATTGAAAAAGTCCTGTGTAGCTGATATATTCACAAGTCCATAAGTCTTAGCAGTTGCTTTATTTGATGGACTCCCCCTGCTCACCTGAACTTCGATACCTATGCAGTATTCACTTATAAATAGCATTTGACATCTTTTTTAAAAACATTATGATCGTGACTTCTCTTAGAGGTATATAAATTTGGTTTCTATTCAAAATATTATTCTATGAGCCATGTAGAATGGATACAGTCTGCTGAGTTCTGAAAATTTGGTCTAGTAAATAGTACATCCCAGCCAAATTATTCATGCTCGGACCATAGATAATCTCAGGGAGCTAATTAGCTCTTTCTCCCCCTCCCTGCTCTCTGAAAGACATAGCAGTCTTCCTCCTGGCCCACAAACTAAGCACAAAACACATGCTGTATCAAAACTAAGAAATTATACAAAATGAAAGGACGATGTCAACAATTTGAAAAATTTTGAACATTTTGAAAAATATGTCAATTGCTATTGCATGTAATTGTATTCAGATGTTTATGACTGTATTCAGATGTTTATAACAGCCAGTGCAGTGTGCCCCCCAATTTGTTGAATCCTTTCCTCTCTGATACCCCACACCCAGTTGGTTTTGCTGAATAAACATCTGTGCATAGCATACCTTATCTTTGCATAGAACTTTACAGTTTTTTAAGTGTTTTCTCAATCTTCCCTCAATTGACCTAGGGCAGATACTAACATGGCCAAGTTTTTAGAGCAGAAATCTGAGAGTCTCAGATACAGTTTCTACATCTCCATTTACTGAGCACATAATAATCGTTAGTGGCACTGTGAGGTCATGGTGTCTAAGGTCAATATGGTATGGTTACACATGGACCAGCGGAGTAAGGCAAACACATTAACAGATGACCATAACAGTGCCAGAGGAGTGCCACAGAAAGTGCCATCTGGAAGGTAGTCAGAGAGGACTGACCTGGAGGGAACACTCCCTTGAAAGGGCACATTTGGCCTGGGAATTAAAGGGTGATTGGAATTTACCAGGCGTCAGTTTGAGACCTTGCTATAGGAAAGAACAGGTGATTGGGGCAAATGTCATCCTGAGCATAGAGAAAGCATGAGCTAAAGCTCTGAGAGGAGGGGGGATGTGGTGAGCTCTTTGTTTCCAAAGGCTGAAGGGAGCCCAGAAATGTAAGCCAGGGTGGGCTGGAAAACCAGGAGCGTGCACTTCTTTCCTTGGGAGAAGAGAGGATCACACACCTGTCCTTTTTCAAAACAGAATGCCCTAGTGAGATAGTAAAAGTGGATAAACTGGAGGCGAGATTGTGAGGAGATAGGGAAACTAGTAACAGAGAGAGAATGTTCACAAATGCAGCTGCCCGTGTCCAGTGTCACAGGGAATCTACTGCATTTGGTGAACTGGTCATTCTAGCAATGGACTTTGGACAAGGTGAGTTTTGGTGAATTGATTCATTTCCAATAGGGCTACAGAAGGCAGAAAGAAGAGGGAATGCAGGAAAGAAAGGAATGAGCTGAGTCTGAGGAGTCTGTGGGAGAACAGAGATTTCCAGCTGACTGTTGGAAACACAGGTATGGCGCTCAGGAGACTGATAGCTTCAGAGCAGCAAGTGAGGACGAGTAGCCAACACTTAGGAAGTCTTGCTTTGTGCTCCCTGAGTTCATGAGTTAAAGGTTTTCCTTTGTAATGAACTTTAAATATAATATTGCAATGTTAATTCCATCAGTGTCAACCCAGAGAATTCTCCTCACATAACCCTGACCATCAGGTTCTGCATAACCATGTAATTATCATCTCTCAGGACAAAACTGAAGTTCCGAGCAAAAAAAAAAATTAACCTCTGTTCTTAATATATCTTAAGCCCATACCCTTTCACCACCACTTTTTAAGAATAATTTTTATGAGTTTGTGTACAGACACAACTAAAAATAATTTTTAAAGCTGTTTATGGGAGAGCTATAAATGTATGGTTTCAAACAGCAGAACTAATGCTGAACAGTAAAACTTGCAGAGAAGATTTTGCTCGATAATGAAGGAGTTCAATGCTGGCCAGAATGGTTTCCTTGCAAAGCAGAGTGCTCCCATCCCTATGTATATCAAGGGGAATTGTCAGTGATATTGAGGAGGGGAAAGAGAGTCCTGTAATGAATGGCTGATGGAACAAGATAATTTTATGATCATTAGTGGCACTGTGAGGGGGCTGGGATATAAGGTCACCCTAATTTTATGATTCTAAGATTTTTTTTTTTTTGAGACAGAGTCTCACTATGTCAACCTTTGTAGAGTGCTGTGACATCACAGCTCACAGCAAACTCAGACTCTTGTGCTTAAGTGATTCTCTTGCCTCAGCCTTCCAAGTAGCTGGGACTACAGGTGCCTGCCACAATGCCCAGCTATTTTTTGTTGCAGTTGTCATTGTTGTTTAGCTGGCCTGGCCCGGATTTGAACCTGCCAGCCACAGTGTATGTGGCTGGCACCACAACCACTGTGCTATGGGCGCAAAGTCCTTTGTTTTCTTTTTTAAGTAGAGATGGGAACTTGTTCTTGCTCAGGCTGGTCTTGAACTCCTAAGCTCAACCACTCCTCCTGCCTCAGCTTCCCAGAGTGCTAAGATTATAGGCATAAGTTACCATGCCCAGCCCATTTGTGAAAAGATCTTAAAGGAAAAAAAGAATACTATCTGTGAGTCTCATGCCCCACAATTCATCTCCTGTAATGTCACATATCATTTCTAGTGGCCAGGGATCTTCCCTTCATTTTATTCAAGGGAACACTGAGATGCCTGGGAGTCAGTGTCAGAGCCACATGTGAGGTCTTCTGATAGATACCCAATTTCAAGCCAGGGGTGGTTTTGGTTATTTTGTTTTTTTGAGACAGAGTTCACTAGGTCACCCTTTGTAGAGTGCTGTGGCATCATAGTTCACAGCAACCTCAAACTCTTGGGCTTAAGCGATTCTCTTGCCTCAGCCTCCCAAGTAGCTGGGACTACAGGTGCCTGCCACAATGCCCAGCTATTTTT
>CAUYQV010106266.1:0-10950 GCA_963574575.1 Galagoides demidoff
TATGCTTATTATCAATATTACCAATATAAAGGACATATAGGGCACAATTTACAGGCAGTGATAAAATATGTGTCACTCACTGTAAATTCCTTGCAGCCAATTGATTTTTAGAGGGTGCTTTGCTGATCTATGTCCAGTTCTTGCATCTGTAGCCAACCTGTGATTGCAATTGGCCAGCAGATGTAATTCCAACATTGCTGTTGGGGGATATTTTCCTGTATTTTAACTAGTAAGATGAAAGTGAAACAAGCAAAGATGTTGGTAGGGTACTTGGTCAATAATGGAGGTGCCTTCTTTGTTGACTTGGATAATAGTTTCTGAGCACTAGATAAGTGTTTCCTTATTTTTTTGTGTGTGTGCTATTATGACTATGGACACAAGACACATTTAATTTTAATCTGCATTATTAACGTTCTTCTCCATCACTTTCATAAGCCTGATGACCAACAAAGCAAGAAATCAAGCTCTGCTTGGTCGCCCTTGCCAATTTCTGTAGTGTAAATACTCCTATTGAGGTGGCTGGTGGTGGCTCTGCCTGTAATCCTCACACTCTGGGAGGCCAAGGCAGGGGGATTGCTTGAGCTATAGAGTTTGAGACCATCCTGAGCAAGAGTGAGAACCCCATCTCTACTAAAAATAGAAAAAAACCTAGCCAGGCATGGTAATGCATGCCTGTAATCCCAGTTGCTTGTAAGGCTGTTATTTCAGTTGTTGTAATTTGTTTCTTTCCCAATGCTTTAGTCTAGTTGGTACTCAAAGGAGCATTGGAACATATTTTTACATAATACTATTTTCCAAGGAATTTTTAGCTCAAGAGATTGGAATATTTGGGGGCAGAAACAGGCATTTTGGAGTGGGTACTCTGCTCACACACCCATCTTCACCATCTTGCCCAAGTCATCATCTTTATTTGTCGAACTCCTACTCATCAGGTGAAGCCCATACAGTTGCTTGGGAGTTCTGAGGCAAGAGGATCGATTATTTCAGCCCCAGGAGTTTGAGGTTGCTGTCTGTGATCTATGATGCCACAGTACTCTGCCCAGGTGACTCTGCCCAGGGTGACAGAGGGAGATTCTGTCATACGTACATACATACGTACATGCTCCTATTGCTGATTTCCAGTTACCAATGAGATGTCCCTAAATGTGGAGCTGGACAGAGATGTGCTGGTTCACAACTTTGTGAGCCACACAGTCTCCATTGTGACTTCTCAGTTCTGCCATTGTAATGCAAAGGCAGCCATGGACTGTAGTACATGATGAATGTGGCTGTCTGTGTCCCAATAAAACTTTATTTATAAAAACAGGCTGTGGGCCAGGTTTGGCCCACAGGCTGTAATTTGCCAACTCCTGGTCTTCGTTTGAATTCCTAATTATGATACATTTCAAACTTTTTTTAAAGATGACTTTATTATTATTATTATTTTTAGAGGAGTTCCAGTGAGTGGAAGATACAGAGATTTCTTATATACTCCCTGTCCCACACATGTATAGCTCACTCCACTATCAACATCCCCTACCAGAGTGGGGATTTGTTACAGTTGGTGAACCTACATTGATACATCCCTGTCCCCCCTGAGTTCATAGTATAATAATTAGAGTTAGTGTAATTTAGGGTTCAGTTTCGGTGTTGTACATTCCATGAGTTGAAACAAATATCTACCATTGTAGTATTATATAGAGCAGTTTCACTACCCACAAGAACCTCTGGGGGTCTGACCTAATCAGTGATTGCCAGGTGTTAGGGGGAAGGGAGGGATGAATGGGTGGAGCTCAAACATAGTTTTAATCAGGAATATACCTTTAAATCTACAAGAAACATCACATCTTGATCGAATACCTACTATGATCCAAACATTGTGCTTGGTTTTGAGAAGCTTGGGGGTACATCATTGATAAATAGGCTCTTCATGGATCTTACAGTCTAGTCAGGGTAACTGACAGTTACCAAAAAACAAACAAACAAAAAACCAATCCAATGTGAGTCTTAAGAGGAACTCAATATGTAAAACAGATAAAAGCAGAACTACTTGACTCTGAGTCCTAAGAACTTGCCTACTTTCTGGCCCTGCTGATTCCCCCTGCATTTAAATCTAGGGCTCTTCCAATCAGAGCTTGCAAACTATGACCCACCTGTCAGCTGTAGGTTGTTGACAGGTTTTGTCATAATGCCACTGCTTTGAATTTTTTGCATGTAAATCTTTAATCACATCACTTTCTTACAGTAGATTTCAAGCAGAAAATCTATGGGGTCAAAGTGTGTGACTATTTTTAAGACTCTTATTCTATTTTGTGAAAACTTTTTTTTTCAATTTGTGCCACTGTGAGCACTATTATGTGAGTTGTATCTCACCTTTGCCAACATCTGGTATTGGCATTTAAAAAGCAAATTTGATAGATGAAAAATATGTATTACCTCATTTTAATTTGCATTTCTTTGATTAGTTGAGCTGAACATTTCTTCATATTTAATAGTCATTTGCATTTTTTCTTCTGAATTGACAAGAATGGGACATTTTGAGCATAACTTAAAAAGACTTTTGAAAAGAGATTAATGAATCAGTTTTTTTTTTTTGTCCCCCTAGATACCAGGCTCTGTGTTAGAATGTGGTTATGGTCAAGAAGAGAAAAATTCTGTAGAACTCTCCTGGGTAGCGAAGGCTGTGTTTTATTCTGGACACATCACTATTCTTAATTTCGATAACATAATATTATTTTTTCAAGTGTTTAAAAACATTGCTGAAAATGTGAAAGTTAAGATTTAGGTATGAGAGAGAAACATGATGTCATTGCTCGACAGGAGGGAAAAAATGAAACTAGATGCATAGTGACAATACTAGGTGTGTACCATAGACCGAATGTTTGAGTCCTCCCAAAATTCACATGCTGAAGCCCAAATGCTCATGTGATAGTATTTGGAGGTGGAGGCTTTAGAGGTAATTAGGTCATGAGGGTGGGGCCCCTAGGAATGAGATTAGTGCTCTTATAAGAAGACATGAGAGACATGAACACTCTGTCTGCTCTCCACCTCCTGAAGATAGAATAAGAAGATAGCCATCTACAAACAGGAGCCCTCCCAGACAATGGATCTGCCTTGGACTTCTAGTTTCTAGAACTGAGAGAAAACAATTTCTATTGTTCCCAGTCTAACTTTGTTATTAGTAGCCTGAACTAAGAAATCTGTATTAGTTGGGCTCTCAAGAGAAACAGGAAAACTGGTGCTGTCATTCAAAAGCCTGAGGAGCAGAAAGCTCTTGGTGTAGATCCCAGTGTTGGTCTGAAGGCCAGAGAACAGAGTGCAGCAGGGCAGGAGAAGATTGATGTCCGGCTCACGCATCAGCATTAGGCAGGCAAATTCAGCTTTTCTCTGACATTTTGTTTTCATCAGGCCCTCAATAAATTGGTAGATGCCCACCCATGATGGGTGGAGAGAAGCCGTCTTCTTTACTCTGTCTACTGATTTAAATGTGCATCTCTTCCAAAAACACCTTCACAGGCATGCCCAGAAATAATATTTAACCAGCCATCTGGGTAACCCAAGGCCCAGTCAAGTTAACACATAAAATTAACTGTCCTGGTATGACCTGTGGGAATTGGTGAGAGAAAAAAATCTGGGTAGTTTAATCGCTTTAATTTAATAACATTTCCATATGACAAATTCTTTATAAGCAAAATATTTACCAACAGACAATAATTCTATCCAGTATATGAAGATATACAGATGGTATTAAAAAATGTATACACATTCTAAGAAAGGAAAAAAATGAATTAAAGTCATAATACTCAAGTCTTGTTTGACTTCTGCAGTTATAAGGGGTGCTCAAATGTGATTTGTATTCATCTTTTATTATTGGTGTATATTGAGTATTATAATTTTAGTGCAGTTTTTTTCTTTCTTAAAATGCATATACATTTTTTTTCCCTCTATTTAATGACTTTCTTGTTTTGAAACATGCATGGTTTGCTTCCAGCAATTTTGTACCTAGCAGTTTTAATTTTAATTTTAATTTTTTTTATGTTTTTATTTTTTTGGCTGGGGCTGGGTTTAGAACCCACCACCTCCGGCATACGGGGCCAGTGCCCTACACTTTTGAGCCACAGGCACCACTCTAAGTTTTATTTTTTTAATTATAAAGGAACATTTTATTCAAAGGTTGACTTGATTATCAAGGGAAGTATTCCTTCCTTTGAATATTTATATTGGTTTTTTTCCTGATCTCTTAGATTTTCTTTTGATTGTTATGGAATTTTTCAAAAATATGTACATAAAGGTAAAGAAATAATAAATTTACATGAATAAATTCTTTATTCATCTTCAACAATTGGCACATCTTGTCATTCTTGCTTTATCTACCCCCTCCTGTCCCCTGCACCCCTATGCTCCCGCCACACTAATAATACATTAATAAACTGGTAACTCACACTAATATTTTTCGGTTTTGGTGGTGTTATTTTAAAATACATATTAATTACCATTGCATGATTTTTTGCAGTCTTAATATTTTGACTTGCTTATTTCTGATAAAACTTTTTATTGTGTTTTATTAAAATATTTTATTTATTTATTTTTTTGAGACAGAGTTTTACTTTGTCACCCTCGGTAGAGTGCTGTGGCTATGATGCCACAGAAACCTTAAACTTTTGGGCTCAAACTATTCTCTTGCCTCAGCCTCCCAAGTAGCTGGAACTATAGGCGCCTGCTGCAGTGGTTGGCTATTTTTAGAGATGGGGTCTCGCTCTTGCTCAGACTGGTCTCAAACCTGTGAGCTCAGCCTCTCAGAGTTCTAGGATTATAGGTGTGAGCCACCATGTGTGGCCAGTTTTGTTAAAATGTTTTAGAAGAATTTTATTATTTCTTGTGAAAATAAAAGCAATACCCTTTTACTGGGGCAAAATTTGAAGTTATAGATAAACAAACAAGAAGAATAAAAATCAACTTATGCTACCTTATATATTTTGGTTTATATCATTCTCATTTTTCTACACATAGCTTCTATGAAATAATATAATGAATATTATTTTACATTCTGATTTTGTCTTCACTTAGTGTATTGTGAATATTTTTCCATATTATTAAGTATTTTTTTCTGTTATTTTTAAGGGCTAGAGAGTATTTCTGTTGTAGGAATGGGAAAAGTTTATTTAATCCATTATTGTTGTAAATTTATTCTTAAAATTCTTTTGGCTGTTAATTACCTTGTTGTAATAAATATGGATGTATCTAAGTCTTCATGAAATTAATTATTTCCATTGGATAAATTCACAGAATGAACATCTAATTGGTCATTTATTTTCTTTTTGTATGTGTGGGTTGCCAGTTTATATCTTTTTCTTATTTTTTTATTAGTGAATTCAAGTTTTACAGACCCAGCTGAGATCTCAGCGACAGCCAGCATCATTTCATGTGCAGCCTTTGAGAGTTCTCACCTGAGGGTCCAGCTATTATGGAGCAGAAATGAGCCAATACTCTGTGCCCAGTACAAAATCATCACCCACATAATCTATGACCACAATATAATTGTTCAGAGCTACTAAGTTTTGGGGATATTTGTTACACAGTAGAACACTATAACCAGAACACATTTATGATTTGGTTATAAGGTGGTTGACATATAAAGATTTTGTACTGGGTTTAGGGTTTAAATATGGGGCTCAGCGCCTGTGGCTCAAGCAGCTAAGGCACCAGCCACATAACCGGAGCTGATGGGTTCAAATCTGGCCCAGGCCTGCCAAACAACAATGACAGCTACAACCAAAAAATAGCCAGGGCGTTGTGGCAGGTGCCTGTAGTCTCAGCCACTTGGGAGGCGGAGGCAGGAGACTCGCTTGAACCCAGGAGTTTGAGGTTGCTGTGAGCTGTGATGCCACAGCATTCTACCAGGGCAACAGCTTGAGGCTCTGTCTCAAAAAAAGAAAAGAAAAAATGTTAAATATGGTTGACATAGAAATTTAACATTTTTAAGTGATCACATATTTTAATTTTTAATTTTTTTTACCTTTTACCCTCCCCTCATGATTAGAAGGAACTTTTGCATCTGCTATGGACTGAATTATGTTGCCCAAAATTCATATATTCAATCCCAAACCCTGAACATGACTGTATTTGGAGTTAGGTCCCATAGGGAGGCTAAGTGAAATCATAAGGGTGGGGCCCCAATCCATTGGATTAGTGTCCTTACAAGACGAGGCACAACAGAGCTTGCTTTGTGCCTGCACTCTTGCTCAGAGGAAAGGACATGAGGACAAGCAGCCATGTGCAAGTCAGGAAGAGAGCCCTCTCAAGAAATCAAACTCTGTACCTTGACCTTGGACTTCTCAGTCTCCAGAACTGTGAAAAATTAAATTTTTATTGTTTAAGTCATGCCATCTGTGGCACTGAGCACAGGTGACCTTTGCTTTTTTCCTTGGCTTCTCCGACTCCATGCCATGTCGATGTTATTTTTACCTCTTTGTCATACTCCTTCATCTTCGTCTCCTTCACATGTATATCTTTCTTTAGCCCAATCATTTTGGGATTTTGCTGCTTCTCAAGACTCAGTTCTGGTTTCTTTAATCTTCTCATTCCACTCTCTCTCCTGGATGCCCCATCTTCTGTGATTTCAATGACCATTTCTGAGCTGATGGTTTCCAAGTTTACATTTCCATTCCAGAGTCTTTTTTTGAACTAAAGACCAAATACCCAGCTACTTTCTTTTCATCTCCCTATTGCTGTCTCATAAACACCTTCAAGTGAACCTGAGTCCAAAAATAAACTCATGCCACATCTCTGGTCTTGCCCGCTTCCACCAAAGCTGGCCCCTTTCCCATGTTTGTGATATGGAAAGGCTGTACCAGGGACCTCAGGTCCACTCTAATACTGTTCACTGTCTTCTACCCACCAAAGATCAACTGCTAAGTCCTATTGGTGTACCTCCAAAATATCCTTGACCTCTTTGTGTGTTCTCTCTCTTTCTCTCTCTCGATCCTGACCTGTGTAATCTCCTATGCCACCATTCTTTATCTTGGTTCAGTAGACTTTTTTACTGGTCTCCCTGATTCCAATCATTTTTCCCTCCCCTTCTACAGCCAGAGTGATGTTTTAAAAATGCGGATCTAGTCACGTCACCTCTTGCTTCATCTTTCAGTACCTTCTCATTGCTGTGATGATAAACATGAACATTCTTAGTATGACCTAAGAGTCCCTTTATAATCGCTGCCCTCCCACATTTGGCAATCTCCTCCAGTCCCATTTGCCCACCCAGTCTCCACACTCCAACCCCCACTGACCATGCTCCAATCCCCCAACCTGCATGTCCCTTCCAGCCACAAAGTCTTTTCAGCATGCTTTTACCCTCTGCCTGAGTCACTCTGCCCAGTGGATTCCTGCTCTCCCCTCAGAGCTCTCAAATGTCCTCAGAGAAGCCTCATCTGACCCCTAGTGTTAGGTCAGGGCCCTGTTCAGTGAATTCCCTGGCTCTGGACTTTTCTGGCCTAACCATAATAATACAGTAGAACCTCCATAGTTGACCACTTCCCTACACTGACCACTTCCTGACGTGGACCTAATTTTCATAGACCAGACATACACCACATGTGCATACCAGTACAGTAGGCTTAGTTCCATGTTGACCAGCTTGTTACAATCCCTTGGGTGGTCAACTTACAGAGGTTGTGCTGTAATTAAATAGCAGGTTGTGCAATGCAACCTTTGACGTCTGAGCTACGGTTGCCATGGCAATTAAGGTGGGAGCAATTGGAGGCAGTTTTCTTGGCCACATGCCACACCTCACACCACACCTGTCAGGTAGCAGCCTAGTCCAAACACACAGAGAGATTGGCGTATCCTTTCATTTATTTTTAAGCTGAATTTCTCTTCTTTTCTCTTATTGGAGAAAATAATATCAGGGTGGCAGGATAAATGATCTTGTTATCACTACCTTTGCCCTTTGTTCCGGGAGCTCCCCTCTACTTTCTTGTGAGTTTTTGGGTCTTGGTCTTCAGAATTTGCCCATGAACGCCAAAGAAGCTAAGATTGTAAACATCCTCCTGCTTGATGGCCTTTTCACCCAATTGTTTTTAAAGGAATGCAGGAAACCACCTAAGGTTGACTATTACTGAGGGCAAGATAAAAAACAAAGGTCATTACCTGGTGGCTCTGGTTCGCCAGATAGAAGCAATGCAGGGTGTAAGCAAAACACCACCTAATCCCAGAGTCACTGTTATTAGACACCTGATATTTATAAGGGGACATTTTCCCACTCCCACTGGAATCAACAGACACTCGGTGGTATTTTTAAACTTTCTATGCTGTTTACTAATCTATTGTAAATAGATTAAAAATCATCATTATTATTATTTTTAGAGACAGAGTCTCACTCTATTGCCCTGGGTAGAGTGCTGTGGCATCAAAGCTCACAGCAATTTCCAACTCCTGGGCTTAGGCTATTCTCCTGCCTCAGCCTCCCGAGTAGCTGGGACCATAGGCACCCGCCACAACGCCTGGCCATTTTCTGTTGCAGCTTGGGTCCGAACCTGCCACCCTTGGTACATGGGGCCGGCGCCCAGCCCACTGAGCCACAGGCACCGCCCTAGATTAAAAATTATTATTATTATTATTTTGGCTGGGGCTGGGTTTGAACCCACCACTTCTGGCTTATGAGGCCAGTGCCTTACCCCTTTGAGCCACAGGCGCCACCCTTAGATTAAAAATTATTAACACTACCCTTTTAAGAATTGTCCTTGATTTATGTTTTTTCACTTTTTTTATGAAGAAAGTTTTTAAACACACTTTTATTATATCTTGTATTTTTATTTTGAAAACAGAACACTACCATAGGAAATGAAAATTGCGGTCTACATTAACAGAAACTGGTGAACAGAACTCAACATTTTGATAATCTGTGATTTGGGACATGCGTTTGAAAGATATTCATGTATTCTTGTGCAATTTATGAAAGCAAGATCTTTCTATTTAAAAAAAGAAAAAGTAAATTTCCCGTTGGCCATCGAGAAACATAAATGGCAGCTTTGCGGTCATGTTCTTTTCTTTCTCTGGACAACTGTGAATAAGCTGAAAGAATCCGAACTTCTAGTCTTCTGGAAGGAAATAAAAGTTGTAGGGTGGTGCCTCTGGCTCAAGGAGTAAGGTGCTGGCCCCATATGACAGAGGTGATGGGTTCAAACCCAGCCCTGGCCAAAAAAAAAAAAAAAAAGGTGTTGTGTAGCACATTATGCCCTTGCTCCTCCTTCTTGGTTGTGAATTTTCAAAAATCTTCTTGGCTGTTCTCAGTCATTTATTATTCCAGATAAACCTTACAATTACTGTGTCAAATTCTGAAGGCGAAATCCTGCTGATATTTTGACTGGAATTGAATTACATTTAAAGATTAATTTGGGGGAAATTTTAGTTCTTTGGAATATTGAGTATTTTCATCCAGAAACATGATATGACTTTTTAAAAAAAATCAAATTGTCTTCGATGTCCCTTCATAAACCTTTTTAGCTTCCTGGAAATCATGTATCTCTCTTTCAACCTCGCCTCAACTCCCTTCCCTCCCTCTCTTTCCCCTCCTTTTCTCTCTTCCTTCCTTTCTTCATCTCTACTATAAATGAATATTTCTTCCCACTGACTTTTCAAAACCAGTCATCCATTTAAAAAATAGTTGTTGACTAGGCGTGGTGGCTCATGCCTATTATCCTAGAACTCTGAGAGGTGAACGTGGGTGGATTGCCTGAGTTCACGAGTTTGAGACCAGCCTGAGCAGGAGCAAAATCCCATCTCTACTAAAAAATAGAAAAACCAGCTGGGCATCGTGGCAGAGGCCTGTAGCCCCAGCTACCTGGGAGGCTGAGGCAAGAGGTTCTCTTGAGTCCAGGAGTTTGAGGTTGCTGTGAGCTATGATGCCAAGGCACTCCATTCAGGGTGCCAGAGTGAGATTCTGTCTCAAAAATAAAATAAAATGAAATTAAATCAAAAAATAATTATTGAACACATACATAGTGCCAGTCTTACTCTAGGTAATTCAAGTTACTGACTTTTTTATTGTGGTGAAATATAACATGAAATTTATCCTTTTAACTGTTTTTATGTGTACAGTTTAGTGGAGTTGAGTACATTCACATTGTTGTGAAACCATCGCTACCATCCATCTCTGGGACTTTTTAGTCATCTCAAACTGAAACTCAGACTCAAGCCATTGACTTTAGAGTAACCAGTGTGGTAAGAAACTTTAAAAACTCTCCTACTAATTGCTGTAGTTTACAATGAAGTTTTTTTTTTTTTTAATGGATATATACATGTGTTGTATGTGAATAAAGATAAATCTGTTTTCCAATAGGTGCCTCTTTTTTCTTACATTATTGCAGTGGTACCCAGAACTCCCACCGTCATCTGAAATAACAGGAGCGGTTATGGGCGTCTGTGTTTTGCTGTCTATTTTAATGAGAATGCTTTCAGTATTAAAAAAAAAAGTATGGGCTCGGCGCTGTGGCTCAATCGGCTCAGGTGCCAGCCACATACACCTAAGGTGGCGGGTGCGAATCCCCAACCCGGGCCCGCCAGACAACAATGATGGTTGCAACCAAAAAATGGCCTAGCGTTGTGGCGGGCGCCTGTGGTCCCAGCTACTTGGGAGGCGGAGGCAGGAGACTCGCTTGAGCCCAGGAGATGGAGGTTACTATGAGCTGTGATGCCATTTCACTCTACCCAGGGGGATAGCTTGAGGCTCCATCTCAAAAAAAAAAAAAAAAAGACGAACTCAGAAATTTGCCCACAGCATCCTTGAAATGGGCCAAAGGAAGAGTGACAGGCAGGGTTGCTGAGGACAGTCCCAATATCTTGTCCCACCATGGTTACTAACAGTACTCCTTTCCCTTCTCCAAATTGTCCTGGTTTGGATCACAAATGATCTGATCACCCTAGTCCCAGGTTACAACTTCACCTTGCTAAGCCTGTTCACTCCTCTGCAAAGCA
>CAUYQV010106267.1:0-25809 GCA_963574575.1 Galagoides demidoff
AGCATGTATGGAGTTTGCACTGTGAATAGAGATTTTTACACTAGAAACAGAATCAACTGGGAGATAGTGAAGATCAGGGCAAAGAATGGTAGGGAGACTCAAACAGAGCCAGGGGTTTCAGAAAAATTCTTACTTATCTAGCAAAAGCCCCCATGCCCCAGACCTCCCTCCTGGCCTGATCTTTTTTTTTTTTTTTCTTTAGAGAAGAGTCTCACTTTATTGCCCTTGGTAGAGTGCTGTGGCATCATAGCTCACAGCAACCTCCAACTCCTGGGCTTAGGCAATTCTCTTGCCTCAGCCTCCCAAGTAGCTGGGACCACAGGTGCCCACCTGGCTATTTTTTGTTGCAGTTTGGCCGGGGCTGGGTTTGAACCTGCTACCCTCAGTATATGGGGCCAGCACCCTACCCACTGAGCCACAGGCACCGCCCCCTCCTTGGCCTGATCTTTGCTCTGGCTTTTTAAAATTCAAATGTCAAAGAAATTTTCTACTTCCTGACTTCTTGCTATTCTCTCTTTTCTTAGTCTTTATAGAAGATTGTAATCAAAATCAAGCAAACAAAGGTAATTTTAAGCTATGCAAAAAGAAAAATCTGTAATTTCTTATTTGCACCTGTCAGGCATATTACATATAAATAAATAAGAATGGCATAAACTTAATTTAGTTTTTTTCTAGAGTGTTGTATAGCGTTTAGGATAAGAAATTTGCAAATCAAAATTATTGAATTATTAGACTTTATGCACCAAATTTGGGGTTTAGAATTTATGTTCACCACAAACCCACCCTTCTTTTATTTTTTTTATTTTTTTATTTTTTTTGAGACGGACCCTCAAGCTATCCCCCTGGGTAGAGTGCCATGGCATCATAGCTCACAGCAACCTCTGACTCCTGGGCTCAAGTGAGTCTCCTGCCTCAGCCTCCCAAGTAGCTGGGACCACAGGTGCCTGCCACAACGCCCGGCCATTTTTTGGTTGCAGCCATCATTGTTGTTTGGTGGGCCCAGGCTGGGGATTCGAACCCACCACCTTGGGTGTACGTGGCTGGCGCCTTAGCCGATTGAGCCACAGGTGCCGAGCCCCCACACTAGATTTTATCTAATTATTTTTCTAGTACCGAGAACCTTAATGAATAAAATAAAATCTACTTTGAAATAAATTGACCATACATGTTTTCACAGTCAATTAATCCCTCTGGCACCTTATCCTGACCTTAACAATCAAAGGTGCTCTGTACCTAATCACTCAAACATGCCCCATCTTGTTTGTTTCAGATGTTCACTTCTCTAAAATTGACGGGAATCTTAATCTTTTAATGACAGCAAGATGTTTGGTTTTCTCATGTCCATCCAGCTGACAAAATAGTTGATGAAGTGTCCTATGCCCCATCGTTCTAACATTTCTTCATTGATTTTAGGTCTTTGTGATACTAGAACACTTTGTAGGAGCAAAGTGATTGCAAACATGCTGTTGAATGTTGTCTCGGTGATAACTTTTCATCATCATTTTATGTAATATGGCTGTGAATTCTGATAAAGAAATGTAATCTGAAATTGCTAATGTCTCACATTTGCATAATATGTGAACTAGAGCACTTGTTCTGTTGATCTTTTCCTTTGACTTCAATGTGGAATCCTTACTCCATTCTAACTGAAATATGGCCTAGATTTTGTAAACTGATTTTCTAGACTTATAGTCAGTATACTACTGACAAGTTAGAATATATTCACTGTGATTAGGAACTTTTTCCCCCTCTCTTTTTTTTCCCCCTCACACAAGGCCTGAGTCATTGGGTGCTACTTTTAAAAGTTAATGTATGACTTGTCATCTATAAATTGCCTCATAACTTCTGCCCTATGCAGTATGGCACCATTTTGAATAGCTGGTAATCCATAGAAAACACAAAATACCTGACATTGTTTCTCTGTTTTGAATTAGTTCAGACATTTCCCCCAAGAAGCCCAGGATTTTATGGTATTGAATAAAAAGAAACTAAAGTGAGGGAGACAAAACATTTTATCAGCCCTAGGGGAGAAAAAAATACAGGATCAGACAATCAAAATTTCTCTAGTATGGACATGTGCAAGTTTCACAATCATATTATTAAATTTTACATCAGTAGATAATTCAATATATAGTTACTTGACCAGCATGTGTCAAATAAGTTGGCAGCCAGCAGAATTTATTTGAAAATATAAAGCATAAAATACCAGATCTAAGAGCTCTAAGCCCAAGTCTAAACTGACACCAAGATCTCAAACCAAATTATAGCAGAGAACATGAAGTCAGGGTTTTGATAAATTAAAACAAGACTCACCATTACAAAATTGCATGGAGATTAGGAAGAATTGCTGCTTCTGCTTAAATAGAATTTTTCAAGTAATGCAGCATCTTAGAGTATTGGAAATTAAAATGCCTATCATGTGTATAATGAAGACACATGGGTTTTCTTGGACTTAAGGGTTCTCTTGAACATTTGAAAGGACATTTTGTATTACTGTCTTTTTATTATTGTGGTAAAAAAATGTAACATAAAACTTACTCTTTATTTTTTAAGTGTATAGTACAATAGTGTTAACTATGTGCACCTTGTTGTGAGACAGATCTCTAGAATGTTCTTATCTTGCAAACCGAAACTCTAGACTCATAGAATAAGAACATCCTTTCCCACTTACCTCACTATTCTACTTTCCCTTCTAGAAGTTTGGCTACTTTAGATACCACACATAACCAGAATCATTCAATTTTGTGTTTATGTGACTGGCTTTTGTCACTTAAAATAATGTACTGAAGATTCTTCCACACTGTAGCATGGACAGGATTTCCTTCTTAAGGCAGAATTACATTCACTGCACATGTACATCTTGTTTATCCATGCATCCATGGTTGGTGGACATTTAGGTGCCTCCCACCTCTTAGCTATCTATAGTAAATGGTGCTGTAATGAACATGGGTAGGCAAATGACTCTGTAAGATCCTGTCTTCCATTCTTTTCAATATATCCCAGAAATGGGATTGCTGGATCATATGGTAATTCTATTTTTAATTTTTTGATGAAGCTCTATACTATTTTTGATAGCAGCTGTACCATTTTATATTCTTTTTAAAAATTTTATTTATTTATTTTTTTGCAGTTTTGGTTGGGGCCGAGGTTTAACCTGCCACCCCCAGTATACGGGGCCAGTGCCCCACTCCTTGAGCCACAGGTGCCACCCAGAATTCTATATTCTTTTTTTTTTTTGAGACAGAGCCTCAAGCTGTCCCCCTGGGGAAAGTGCTGTGGCATCACAGCTCACAGCAACCTCCAACTCCTGGGCTCAAGCGAGTCTCCTGCCTCAGCCTCCCAAGTAGCTGGGACCACAGGTGCCCGCCACAACACCTGGCTATTTTTATTTTTTGGTTGCAACCATCATTGTTGTCTGGCAGGCCCGGGCTGGATTTGAACCCGCCACCTTGGGTGTACGTGGCTGGCACCTTAGCCACTTGAGTCACAGGTGCCAAGCCAGCATTCTATATTCTTAATAATGCTGTATAAGAGTTCCAATTTCTTTGGATCCTCACCAACACTATTTTCTCTTTTTTATTGATTTTTGTTTTTATTTTGTTTTTTATTTAAATTTCAGGTTAACATGAGCGTACAAACAACTAGGTTACAATATTTGCATTTGTTAGGTAAAGTCCCTCTTGTAGTTGTGTCCCCTACCCCAAAGGTGTGCCATATACCTTTACATTGTGTCCCCTCCCTGCCTCCCTTCTCCCTACTCTCTTATTCTTCCTCCTCCCATCTTGAATTGAATTGAATTTTTCTCTTATGTGGGCATGAAATTTGAAAATTGTTAATTGTAAATTGAGCTGTGATAAACAATCTTGTGCAAATGTCCTTATTATAAAATGACTTTTTTCTTCTGGGTAGATGCCTAGTAATGGGATTGTGGGATCAAATGGAAAGTCTAATTTGAGATCTTTGAGGATTCTCTATACTTCTTTCCAAAGAGTCTGTATCAGTTTGCAGTCCCACTAATGATGTAAAAGTGTTCTACTCTCTCCATATCTGCACCAGCATCTGAAGCTTTGGGACTTGGTGATGTGGGCTAATCTTACAGTGGTTAGGCAATATAGCAGGGTGATTTTGATTTGCATATCTCTGATGATTAGTGACGATAAGCATTTTTTCGTATGTTTCTTAGCCATTTGTCTATCTTCCTCAGAGAAGGTTCTTTTCATGTTTCTTGCCCAGTAATAGATGGGATTGTTTGCTTTTTTGTTGTTCATTAATTTGAATTCTCTATAGATCCTAGCTATCAAGCCTTTATCAGATTCATAACATGCAAATATCTTTTCCACTCTGAAGGTTGTCTGTTTGCTTTACTTGTTGTGTCCTTAGCTGTGTCTAATTTTTATTTTTGAGAGTATATATCTTAACAAATGTGAGGTATTTTTCATGGTTTAATTTCCTTGATGTTGAATATCTTTTTATTTGCATTTTGGCCATTTGTCTATATATTTTTGAGAATTGTCATTCAAGTCCTTTGCCTATTTTTCCATGAGATTATGTTTTGTTATTCTGTTAAGTTGTGGAAGTTTTTAAATATATTTTAGATATTAACCCCTCATCACATATGTAGTTTGGAATATTTTTTCTCTTTTGGCAGGTTGCTTTTTTACTCTATCGACTGTTTCTGTTGCTGCACCATTATTATCTTTTTAAAAAATCTTGCTGCTTGTTCATACCACTGTGACTTTGGCCTTTCTTACTGAATATGTATGAGCTCTATTTTTGATGAATGATTGTAATTTCTGTTTAAAGCCACCAAGACTATTTAAGAATTTTGCTTATTGGTAGGCCTAAAGATCTGGAACAATGTCATTCCTAAGGCTGCCACCAAATGTCCCATCACTACCATGGTTTACCATCTATTCACGACAGGGTAAAGCATTTTCCTGTTCTCCTATTTGGAATCCCTCCTTTCGTCCACAAACAGCTCATTAGACACCCTACTAGAATTGGTTCTTTGCATTTCCCCTTAGAAATTAGTTTCACCAAATAGTACTATAAAATTATACCCATCCAAGATTTCATCCATAGGGATTTGGTGCTCTTATTGAATTGTGAAGTTGGAAATACTTTTTAAAGTCGTAAGTTATGGAATCTTGTTTTACTTTTTTTGGAAGATGTTTAGTTGGTGCTGAGTCACTGTCATTAATCACTAAATATCATCTTGTGATAAACCAAAGTATCCTAGCCTTGAACTCTCTATCCTTAGATGCCTGCATGATGCATATTACTTTGGGCCTCTGCTTATTCATTGGTTTTTCAGAAAGACCTTCTCTGACACCTAAATCCAGGTGACACTCCTGATAAATCTCCCTTTTTTATTGTTCTTGACAATAGTACATATTACAATATGACCTACATGGTAAGGTCTCAATTAATATTGTTGATAGATTCTTATAAACTGTAACTTTAAGTGAAATGATCTATAATGAAATTAATTTTACCACAAGGTAATCGGTATGACCAAGAGTTAAGTCAGCATACTTTTGGTTACAAAAACATTACCAAAGTTCTTAATAAAGACCAAAACTGTCCAGTATTAAATACTGAAATAGATGTGATCTATACACTTAAGAAAGTTTAATGAAAACAAGTAAGACAGCTATTTATCTTTATTAAGTTTTGGTGAATCAATGAGTGATGGTGGTCTTGGTGTGGTGGGTTAAATCGAGGAATAAGTGTTTACAAAGTGAAGATTTGAAGGAGGCCATCTAACTATCATGCAGTTAAAAAATTGACAATTGCAAATATGGCAGCTTGCTGAGCACTTCTGTACCATCTTGTTTATTATCGTGCATCTGTATAACTATCATACACTTGATGACTACTTGAAAATGATTTGTGCTCATTCATTTTCCAACCTACTTATAATAGTTCAGAGTGAGGGGTGGCCTAAGCTGCACAGGCAGCTCTTGGCTCAAGGCGAAAGCCAACCTTGGACAGGACATCATCCTATTACATGGTGCAGTCACACACACCCACCCACACTCACTCACGCTGGGACCATGTAGACACATCGAATCACCTAATGGGTACAGCTTTGGGATATGGGAAGAAACAGGAATACATGTATAAAACCCATGCAGACATGGGGAAAACATGTAAATTCCACACTGATGGTGGTCCCCACAGGAATTACTGTTCTTTTTTCCTCAGCAACCTTATAAAAAGTAGCTTTGAACAAAAAGAAGTTATTTGAGGACCTTATTTATTTGTTCATAGCCTATTAGTTTATATGCTAATATGTAGTATTGTCTGTAGTATTTAAAGTGTTTAAAAGAAGATTTATAATACATAAAGGAAGGGATTTTGTTTTATTCTCCCCTCTAGTTCCAGTTGCTAGAATTATGTCTAGTAAGTAATGACTATCCAAAGTGTATTTATTGATGAAATGAATGAATAATAAAAGACATTGATTATTCGAGGACTCATACTTTGGCCTGGAGCCTACTATAATACAGTCCCCTTTAGTTCATTCCTCACTTTGAGGATGAATGCACCAATTGACAGAGGGAAACTTAAGTAACAGAATTTAATACTAAGCCTCTCAATCTGTAGTCTTGATAGAAATTCAGTTTCAGTATTTCATTACTAAAGAAATGTTTTCTTGACCATTATGTATTTCTGCCTATGTTGAGGTTACTGAGAGAAAACCCCCCACATATTCTGGTGGAATAACTCAACAAAATGGTTATATTTTTATGATTTGAAAATTAAAAAAATACTTGTTTTAATTTTAAATAAATTATTCTAATAAAATATTAGAAAATAGAATATAGCTACATATCAAAAAAATTATACATCATCATCATATAGGCTTTATCCCAGGGATGCAAGCCTGGTTTAACATGCAAATCTATAAATGTAAGTCACCAAATAAACAGAAGCAGAACAAAGACATATGATGCTCTCAATAGATACAGAAAAAGCATTTGATAAAATTCAGAATTCTTTCTTGATAAAAACTTTTAAGAAATTATGCATAGATGGGGCTTTTCTTAAACTGATAGAAGCTGTCAATATCATACCGAATGGAGTAAAATTTAAAGCATTCCCAGTCAGAACTGGAACCAAACAGGGATGTGCTCTGTCTCCACTCCTACTCAACATAGTGCTGGAATTTCTAGCACATGCAATCAGGCAAGACAAGGATAGTAACAGCATTTAAATGGGGAAAGAAGAGGTCAAACTCTTGCTCTTTGCTGATGATATGGTCTTATATTTAGAAAACACTAGAGACTCAACCACAAGACTCCTGGAAGTATTCAAGAAGTACAGTAATGTCTCAGGATATAAAATCAATGTCCACAAATCAGTAGCCTTTGTATATGCCAAAAACAATGAAGCAGAGAAGCAGATCATGGGTGCAATACCCTTCACAGTAATCTCAAAGAAGGTGAAATATTTGGGAATATATCTTACCAAGTAAATGAAGGATCTCTACAGAGAGAAGTATGAAACTCTGAGAAAAGAAATAGTAAAAGACACTGACAAATGGGAGAACATACCATGCTTTTGGCTGGGAAGAATTAACATTGTTAAAATGTCTATATTGCCCCAAATAATCTACAGATTTAATGCAATTCCCATTAAAATACCAACAACATATTTGGAAGAACTAAAAAATATAGTTCTTTATTTTGTCTGAAACCCAGGAAAAAAACATGCACTGCCAAGGTAATCCTTAGTAATAAAAACAAATTGTAAGGCATCCCTTTACCAGACTTCACATTATATTACAAGTCCTCAGTGAGCAAACAGCATGGTATTGGCACAAAATAGAGAGTTAGATCTATGGAACAGAATTTTAAACCAGAGATGAAACAAGCCTCTTAGTATCCTCTGATGTTTGAGACACCAAATAAAAGCATCACTGGGAAAAAGATGGATAAAAGACTTTAATCTAAAATATGAAATGGTAAAAGTTCTAGAAGAAAGAATGTAAGAATTTTAGATGATATTAGCCTGGGGGAAAGCTTTTATGAAGATGACAGCATTAACAATGGCAACATTAACAAAAATAAATAGGACTTAATTAAGCTAAAAAGCTTATGCACAGCTAAGGACACAAAAATCAAAGTGAATAGACAACCTTCAGAATGGGAAAAGATATCTGCATGTTACAAATCTGGTAAACAATTGATAACTAACATCTACAGAGAACTCGAATTAACAAACAAAAAAGAGCAAACAATCCCATCTGTCATTGGGCAGGAGACATGAACAGAACCTCCTCTGAAGAAAATAGGCAAATGGCCAACAAACACATGAAAAACTGCTCATTGTCCTTCATCATCAGGGAAAGGCAGATCAAAACTACCTTGAGATATCATCTAACCCCACTAAGAATAGCCCACATCACAAAATCTCAAAGCTACAAATGTTGGCATGGACGTGGAAAGAAGGGAACACTTTTATACTGTTGATGGGATTGCAAATACAGCCTTTATGGAAAGAAGTATGGAAAATTCTCAAAGAGCTAAATGTAGACATTCCATTTGGTCCTATAATTCCATTCCTGGGAATCTACCCAGAAGAAAATGAATCATTTTATCACAAGGACATTTGTATTAGAATGTTTACTGCAGTTCAAGTCACAATTGCCAAAACATGGAAGCAACTCAAGTGCCCACCAATCCATGAAAGGATTCATAAAATCTGGTATGTATGTACCATGGAATACTACTCTGCTATAAAGAAGATGGCGACTTTACAACTTTTGTGTTTACCTGTGTGTAAAGTATCACAAGAATGTACTCAATACTAATATGAATCTAATAGAAAAAACCTAAATGCCCATATAAGAGAATAACATAAGTATATTCAAGTGGGGAGAGGGGGAGGAAGGAAAGGAGAAAGGGATAGAGGGAAAAGCATGATGGGTAGGCTCTTAGGTGATGGACACATAGTGGGAGTGTACAGCACACCCCCAGATGAAGGACTCAACTACTTCAACTACAACTTGAACTCTATCTTAGAAACACAAACAATGTAATCTTATCATTTGTATCCTCATATGAATGTGAATTTTAAAAAATGATAAATTGGTAAAAATAAAAAAAAATTATCCTCCTTTCGCAAAGTTTATCCTATACGAATGGCTACTGTCTAACTGTTTTCATAACCTATCCCCTTTCTATCTGTGCTTTGTGTAATTTCTGCCTGATACACTGTCAGCACAACAGTTTTCTTAAAACTATGAAACACTGTACATTGAAAAGATGACATTAATAGAAGTGGAGAGGAGGAAAATTTGTCTTACCTTTTACTGGGTGATAATAGACTGGTCCCATTAATGGAAAAGTTTGTCTTAAAGGTTTCCCTTTTTCATCCCACTTTTTTTTTTTTCATAAAAATAGCATTCTTCACTACAGACTTTCCAAAATATTCTATAAAAAAGCAGTCTTTTTTGAAAGTTTTAGACTTGAAAATAGTGCTTCAAAATAAATAAAAGAAAGGTTACTAATTTGATCCATTAGTATCCAACGAGGGCCTTTCATCTATGAACTTGCTCTGAATTGGGCCATTGTCATTTTAAGTGCTTTTTGATGATGGAAAATAAATTAGGAGACATTAATATGGAAAAAGGCTATCTGTGGAAACACAAAGAGTGAATTTAGTTGATTAGTCTGATTTTTAATAGATGCTAAAATCCAGTAGGAATTTAAGGGTACCATCATTAATATTTTAACACAATTATACTTTACTTTTTCTGAGAATAACCTGCAATGTTTGCTGAGAATGATGCTTACCTTCACCTATAATAGATGTACTCCATATCCCTGTATGTCTAAGACCTGTGTGGAGGGCTGAAATACTGCCCTATGGAAGAATTTGGGGATTTGAGGGGGAATTGTAAAAATTTTGCTCTAAATATTAGTAAAGACCAATGTCTGATTTCAAAAAAAATTTAGCAAGTTGTCAAGTAAGATATATATATTTTTTGGAACTGAAGAGAGCTCATTTCTTCATAGCTAGACTAAAAATTATCTGTACAACATGACCAGAGCAAGATAACATCACTGGAAGTTTACGTGACAGGAATAAAAAGGTGATATATAACCTCATCTTTAATGAAAATATTTGCTGGTGTTAATAATTTGAATTCACTCTTTTACTCAGTATCTTGATGTACTATCTTTATGCATTTTTTTTAACATATCCTATCATTAATACCTTTGTGTACAAAATAGAGTAGAAACAATTTAAAAATTAAGGGAAATGCTCTTTTATTTGTTGATGTGTGCTTATTCACTGACTTATAAATTATTATTTTACAAGTTGTATTGGCTTCCTATTGCTCTTATAACAATAATACCAAAAATTTGGAGGCTTGAAACTAATACATTTTGTCATAGGGGTATTACAATTCTGGAGGTCAGAAGTTCAAAGTGGATCAGCAGGGCTTCATTCCTTCTGGAGATGCCAGGGGAGAATCTGGATCTTTGCCCTTTTGAGGTTGCCTGCACTCCTTATCTAATGACTCCTTCTTGCATATTCAAAGCTAGCAGTGTAGACTATTCAATCCCTTTCTGTGTTCTGTCTCTCTGTCTCCCTCTCTGCTTCTGTTGTCACTGCCTTTTCTGACTGATACTACTGTTTCCCTCTAATAAGCGCCCTTATGATTTGCTCTCCCACCTGATAATTCTCTTCATCTCAAAAACCTTATGTTACGGTTACACATCAGCAAAGTCCCTTTTGCCATGTGAAGTAACACATTCACATGTTCTAGGAATTTGGACATGGACATCTTTGCGAGACCATTATTTTGTCTGCCTCATTAGATATACTGTTCAGTATAGATACCTTTTCAATCTCATTTTAGCTGAGTCTAAATATATCAAAATATTTTTCATTTCTATTCTTTTATTTTTTTTTTTAAGTACATTTACTTCAGGTTAATGTGAGGGTATAAGCAACAAGGTCAAAATATTTTATTTTGTTAGGTAGAGTTCATCTTGTGGTTATGTCCCCCCCACAAAAGTTGTACCAGTCCTCCCATCCCATTCTCATTCAGTGAGAACACCCCATTCTCCTTCCCCTTCCTTGTTACCCCTCCTTCTAACTTGAATTGAAATGAGTTTTTCTCCTTTAAGGGAGATTGTCTACTGGCTTTATATAAGGATTGAATACACTGGATATTTCTTTTCCATTCTTGTGATGCTTTACTAAGAAGAACATGTTTCAGCTCCATCCAGGATATTACAAAAGATGTGAAGTCACTATCCTATTTTTTTTTTTTTTTTGAGACAGAGCCTCAAGCTGTCACCCTGGGTAGAGTGCTATGGCATTACAGTTCACAGCAACCCCCAACTCCTGGGGTTAAGCAATTCTCTTGCCTCTGCCTCCCAAGTAGCTGGGACTACAGGCACCCACTGCAATGCCTGGCTAGTTTTTGGTTGCAACCATCATTATTGTTTGGTGGGTCCAAGCTGGATTTGAACCTACCAGCTTAAGTGTATGTGGCTGTGGGATGAATTCCCACATAAAACTAAATAAAATGTGCTCTTTTAATTCCAGAAACTGAGCAAAAAGACTTGTGAGTATTTGGTGTCTTTGTTGAGGCCTAGTGACCTGAGGGAGCATGGTGGGGACCTGCAGGCAAGGCTTAACAGCCTCCTACCTGGAACCCTGACTGTGCAGTCAGCCAGCTTCCCAGATAAAGGTTGAGATGGCCCATCTGTGCAGGGGACATAACTCAAAGGTTGATGTGAGTGAAAAGGAAAAACTCCATCATAATGATCGGAGTAAAAGAACACTCCATCATGATAGTGGTGGTGGGGGACCTCCAAACCACGAGAGAAAACAGTCATTAAGCCTATTTCTCAGAAACTTAATTGAGTACATGGAAGAAAAAAGTTTTACTCCCCTGTTTATCCTGACCTTTAACTTTGACAATAGAAATCAGATAATGTAGTGTTGTTTTAGGTCTTTAGAGAGGAATAGCCTGAGGCTAGTCTTAAGATGGTTATCTTACTTTCCTGACTTTCTGTCTTTAGGCTAGTCCTAAGATGGTTATTTTGCTTTCCTGGACTTTCTGTCTTTTCTATAGTTTAAGATAAGAATAGAGGATGTTAGGATTATTTATCAATGTGGTATACATAATTAATTTTTTATAAAACATGTTGAGAATAAAAACATTTTGCTACTACTACCACCCAGAGTAGTAGTCATTTCTTGCTTTCATACAATTCTAGGAGTGAGCTTGCACCTGCAGCCAAGCCATCCTTCACTCCCCACAAGAAATCACCACCCAATATGTGGCTGGCGCCTTAGTCACTTGAGCCACAGGTGCCGAGACAAGTCACTATCTTTTTAAATGGCTGAATAGAATTCCATGGTGTCCATGTGCCACAATTTGTTAATCCATTTCTGAGTTGGTAGGCATTTAGGTTGTTTCCAGGTTTTGTAATTGTAAATTGAGCTGCAATAAAAAATCTGGTTCGAATGTCCTTATGGTAAAATGACATTTTTTTCTTCTGGGTGGATGCCTAGTAGTAGAACTGTGGGATCAAATGGGAGATCTAATTTGAGATCTTTGAGGATTCTCCCTATTTCTTTCCAAAGAGATTGTATGAATTTGCAGTCCCACCAATAGTGTAAAAATGTTGCCTCCTCTCCACATCCCATATCAGCATCTGCAGCTTTGAGACTGTGATGTGGGCCATTTTCAATGGGATTGGGTGAAATCTCAGGATAGTTTTGATTTGCTTTTCTCTGATAATAAAGGACGATGAGCATTTTTTCATGTTTGTTAGCCATTCATCTGTCTTCTTTAGAGAAGGTTCTATTTGTGTCTCTTGCCCAGTGCTATATGGGATTGTTTAGCTTTTTTTTTTTTTGTTATTGTTGTTGATTAATTTGAATTCTCTACAGATCTAGTTATCAAGACTTTGTCTGATTCATTCAATATGCAAATATCTTTTCCCCTTCTGGAGATTGTCTATTTGCTTTGGTTCTTGTCTCCTTATCCATACAGAAGCTTTTCAGTTTAATTAAGTCACATTTGTTTATTTTTGTTGTTGCAATTACCATGGAAGTTTCTTCATAAAATCTTTCCACAGGCTAATATCTTCATGTGTTTTCACCACACTTTCTTAGAGGATTATTATTGTTTCATGCCTTAGATTTAAATCTTTTATCCATCTTGAGTCAATTTTTGTAAGTGGTGAAAGGTGTCGGTTCAGTTGTGTTTTTTTTTTACATGTGGCTATCCAGTTCTCCCAGCACCATTTATTGAATGGGAACTCTTTTCCCCAGTGTAGGTTCTTGTTTGGCTTATCAAACATCAGGTGGTTGTGAGATGTTAGTTTCATCTCGTGATTTTCTATTCAGTTCCAAATGTCTATGTCTCCATTTTTGTGCCAATACCATGCTGTTTTGATCACTATGGCCTTGTGATATAGCCTAAAGTCTAGTAGGGTGATGCCCCAACTTTGATTTTATTACTAAGAATTACCTTGTCTATACAGATTTTTCTCTGGTTGCATATAAAACAAAGAATTATTTTCTCCAAATCTTGAAAGTATGATGTTTGTATTTTTATGAGGATTGTACTGACTCTGTAGATTGCTTTCGGTAGTGTATGCATTTTCACAATAGCAATTCTTCCCAGCCATGAGCATGTTGTGTTCTTCCATTTGTTAATATCTTCTGCTATTTCTTTTCTTAGGGTTTCATAATTTTCTTTGCAGAGGTCCTTCACATCTTTAGTTTAGTGTTCGACTTTTTTTTTTTTAGTCTACTGTGAAGGGAATTGTGTCCTTGATTTGCTTCTCAACTTGGCTGTTATTGGCATATACAAAGGCTACTGATTTGTGGACATTGATTTTATATCCTGCAACATTACTGTATTTCTTGCCTACTTCCAGGAGTCTTGTAGTTGAATCTTTGGGGTTCTCTAAGTATAAGATCAAATCATCAGCAAAGAGGGAGAGTTTGACCTCCTCTTTCTTCATTTGGATGCCTTTATTTCCTTCTTTTGCCTGATTATATTCACTAGAACTTCCAGAACTATGTTGAATAGTGGTGGAGACAGAGGACAACTTTGGTTGGTTGCAGTTCTAAGTGGCAAAGCTCTTAGTTTTACTCCATTTGGTATATTAGCTGAGGGTTTGTCATAGATGGCTTCAATCAGTTTAAGAAATGTGCAACCTATGCCTATATTCTTAAGTATTCTAATTAGAAAAGGGTATGGAATTTTACTGAACACTTTTTCTGCTTTTGCTTCTATTGATATGTTGAATTGTGTTTATGGACTTGTGTATGTTAAATCAGCATTGCATCCCCGTAATAAAACCTACCTTGTTGTGATGTATAATTTTTTAATGTGTAGCTGTAATCTATTGGCTAGGATTTTATGAGAATTTTTACATCTATATTCATTTGTGTAATTGGCAGAAGTTCTCCTTTTTAGTTGTGTCTTTTCCTGGTTTTGGTATCAGGATAATGTTTGCTTCATAGAACATGTTGGGAAAGATTCTTTCTTTCTCAGTTTTTTCTGGAATAACTTCTGCAGTATGGGTATAATTTTGTCTTTGATGGTTTGATAAAATTCTGGTGTGAAGCAATCTGGACCAGGGCATTTTTTTGTTGGGAGGTTTTTATTGTTTCTTTGATCTCAGTTCTTGAAATTGGTCTGTTTTAGAGATCTATTTCTTCTTGGTTAAGTGTAGGGAGAGAGTATAATTCCAGATATTGATCCATTTCCTCTACATTGTCAAATTTCTGGGCACAGAGTTTCTTGTAATACTCAGAAATAATCTCTTGTGCCTCTGTGCCATCTATTGTTATTTCCTCTTTATCATTTCTGATTGAGATGATTAGAGATTTTACTTTTCTTTTTCTAGTTAATCTGCCCAAAGGTTTATTGATTTTATTTATTTTTTAAAAAACAACTTTTTGTTTTGTTAATTTTCTGAATGATTCTTTTATTTTCAATTTCATTAATCTCTGATTTAATTTTTTTTCTTCTGCTGGGTTTGGGATTATATTGTTCTTCTTTTTCCAGTTCTATAAGATGGTTAATGAGTTTGTTTTTTTGAATGTAGGCATCAAACTTCCCCCTTAACACTGCTTCTGTGGTATCCCACAGGTTTTGATAACTTGTGTATTCATTGTTGTTATCATCAAGGAATTTAACAATTTACTGCTTTATCTTTTCTTCATCCCAACTATCATTTAGCATAAGACTGTTTAATTTTCATTCCTTTGTGTGGGAATGAACGTTTTTGTTGGAGTTGAGTTCCCCCTTTATTGCCTTGTGGTCTGAGAAGATACAAAGTATAATTTCTATTTTTTTTAATTTTGTTGAGGTTTGATTTGTATTTTAAGATGTGGTCTATTTTTGAGTATGTTCCATGGGCTGATGAGAAAAATGCATGTTCTTCAGCTTTGAGATTGTGTGTCCTATATATGTCTATTAAGCTCATTTATTCTAGGGTCACTTTGTATCTTTGTTTAGTTTCTGTTTAGAGGATCTGTCCAGTTCTGTCACAGGGATGATAAAGTCCCTAACTATTACATTGTTATGGGATATCATATTTCTCAGACCCATCAATGTCTGTTTCATATATTTAGGAGCATTTAAGTTGGGTGCTTAAATATTTAAAATTGAAATGTCTTCTTAAAAAAAATAAAAAAAAATAAAAGAAATGTCTTCTTGTTTTATTGTTCCCTTGACCAGTATAAAGTGTCCATATTTGCTTTTCTTAACTAAAGTTGCTTGAAATCTCCTTGGACCTGAAAAGAAGATTGCGACTCCTCCTTTCTTCTGATTTCCATTTGTTTAAAATACTGTTTTCCATCCCTTAGACCTAAATCTCCATTTGTCCTTCAAGACTAGGTGTGTTTCTGGATACAACATAGGGATGGCTGTGCTTTTTTCCAGTCAGCCAGTCTGTGCTTCTTCATTGGTGAATTGAAGCCATTTACATATATTGAGAAAAGTGATAAGTGGGTGGAGTTCTAGTCATCAGAATTTATGAAAATCCATTGTATAGTTTTATTTATCTTTTGTGCTATTGTGCAAGCCAAGTTTTGACCTTTACCTTCTATGTGTTTACTTTGCTGGTGAACCATTGTGGTGCTCAGTGTTAAGAATAGGTCTAAGTATTTCCAGTAGAGCTAGTCTTTTTGTGGACAATTTCCTCAGTGCTTGTATAGCTGCAAAAGATTTGATTTCTCCATCGATTTTGAAGTTTAGTTTAGCAGGATATAGAATTATGGGCTGAAAATTGTTTTGTTTAAGAATGTTGAAAGTGGATGACTATGCTCTTTTGGCTTGGAAGGTTTCAGTGGAAAAGTCTGTTGTCATCCTACTAGATCTACCTATGTAGGTCAGTTGGTACTTATTCCTGGGTGGTTGCAGAATTTTTTCTTTCATTTTGACTTTGATGGGTTTATTACAATGTGTCTTGGAGAGGCTCTGTTTGAGTTGAGATGATCTGGGGTTTGATATCCATATGTGTGGGAAAAATGAGAAAAGTAGAAAGGTCTCTATCAAAAGATAGAAAGGAAAAGAGGTGTGAAATAGAGAGAGAGAATAAGTGAGGCTGAAATACCATAATCAAAAATTCAAGAGCCCTTGCTCTTGGTGAAAGTTGAAATGGAAGTTAAGAATAGAACCAACCAAACAAATCAGCAAAAACAAAACAACAAAACAAAACAAAAAAATCTGAAATAGCCAAAAAGAGCAGTGTCTCAGTAACAAAAAGAAAAAAATACTTATAAAATATATATGTATGTGTATATATATGATATATATACACCTTTCCACTATATATGACACACATACATACATAGTGGAAGGAACCAACTCTGCAATATATTGCAGAGACACCAGGTGGTGATGTGGTTGTAGGAGACAGAGAACAAAACCAGCAACCTCTGTCTAGTTTCTGGGCATGGTTCTGATTCTTAACTTAGTTTCTCTTGGTGTCTTCTGATTATTTCCTCAGCATTAAGTTCCTGCTGGGTTGGGAACTTAAAGCTCTCCAGAATCCTTTGGAGGTAGGTCTAACACTGCCCCTGACAACAGTTCCTGTGGGTTGTGGGAGCCACTCAGTGTGCCCCAAGAGTGGAAGCCTGATCTAGGCATTTGGAACAGATTTAGCCATGCTTTAGGCCCCTACTGAGAGGCCCACCTTCATAACCTTTCCAAAATGGCACCCCCCTGCCAGCTTGGACCTTCCCAGTATGGCTTCTTCGCCAGCCACCAAACCCCTGGGAAATCCACCCTACCTGTTATTTAAATCTGGCTGCTGTACACTGTTCGAGTCTGCCCACTCTTCCAAGCTTCACACTCAATGGGCAGCTTCCTCCCCAAACTGAAAACTGCAGAATGGCTTCCTCCCATCCCCAGACCTTAGGGGTGTGTGTGTGTGGCTATTCCCACTGGCTTCAGACACCCACCTACAGAGTCAGCCTTCCTCAGCTCTGGATTATCCACTGTCTCCAGACCACTACCTCACTGTGCTCCTGGAGCTACAACTCCAGGCAAGGACCCCAGGTCAGATATGGCTGGGTTATCTTTTTCCTTCCTGTAATACTAGGAGAGGTCGGCCAAAAGACTCTTCTAGTCTGCCATCTTGCTCAACCCCCCCTTTCATTTTTTATTCTTATTACCAAACTCATAATGACATGAATGCCTTTTCATTATAAAATATGAAGACAGTATGATAAGATCAAATCTTACTTCACCATCACATTTAACTTACATGCCCTTTTCTTGGGTAATCTTTATTATTAATGAGCAATTTGTATGCTAGTAGGCCTTTCTACATTTTTGTAAAAATTTTTCTATTCAAAAATGGTACATTGTACTGACTTTTTGAAAGTGTAAATGATAATATACCACACATTTTTAGGTTCAAATAGCTTTTTTTTTTTTTTTTTTTAAACTAGACTGGCCAACATGACTGCCACTTGGCCTGATTCAGCTATGAATAAAGTTCAATTTAGGCCTCCCTGGGTGTGTGTTAACAAAGGTGATTCAGTCCATGGATATTTATTCAGTTTTTTGTTTCAATTTATTGAGTCACTGTCATCTAGGACAGAAATAGAAGACCATGGAAGATGTAGCATGGAGTCTGCTATTGGATAGACCCTTTTTTTTTTTTTTGGTTACTGTTGTTCTATTCCCCCAGGGTTAGAGAGGGTTTTTTTTGGTTTTTTTTTTTTGTTAGTTTTTTCTTGTTTTTCTTCAGAGCCTCAAGCTGTCACCCTGGGTAGAGTGTCCTGGCATCACAGTTTACAGCAATCTCCTACTCCTGGGCTTAAGCAATTCACTTGCCTCAGCCTCCCAAGTAGCTAGGAATATAGGTGCCCACTACAATGCCTGGTTATTTATTGGTTGTAGTTGTCATTGTCATTTGCCAGACCCAGGCTGGATTTGAACCCACCAGCTCTGGTGTATGTGGCTGGCATACACCATATGGCTCATAGCCGCTTGAGCTATAAGAGCCAAGCCAGATAGACCTTATTTTGAATTCAAGTATGGCCATTTCCTAGGTATGGGCCAATTCTAGTATGGCCATTTCCTAGGTATACCTTGGGCCAGTTATTTACCTTCTTCTAGTCTATTGCATCATTAGAAAAAATGGCAAAATTAGCATTATTTTATATATGGAGCTATTTTGAGGTTAAGATGTTTGTGAAGTTCTTGGTATATTACCTGGCTATTTACTGTTTTTATGTTCATTCTTTCAAAAGTTCATTATTTAAAGTATAATGAGCAGTGTATTAAAAGCTGAGTGTTCAAAGATGAATAAGATTTGATTCCTGATTTCAAGGAGCTCAGAGATCAGTGGAAGAGATAGAGTAGAAGCAAATTATTCTAACAGTTTCCTGTTGTGAGCTTGATCCCTATTGACAGCTTGAAATACCGTCTGTCTACCACTGAGCCCCACATTGACATATTCAGCCCAGATATTTCCTCTAATCTCAAGAACTATATACCCCAACTTTCTATTCACATTTGAATGTCTCAAGTGCATCTCAGACATCCCACATCAATATGATACTTCTAATCTCTTCTAACCCTGGTTCTTTTACAGGTTCTCTATTGTCATGGCGAGGCAGCAGCTCCCAGCTGTACAAATTAATAATCTAACAATGATCCTGATAATAGTCCTACTTAATATTTTCCAATTTCTAATCCATAAACACATCTAAATTTAACTCTAAATCTTGTTCAGATCTACTCATTAATATTTCTTCTCTATTGCCAACATGCTAAATAAGTTCTAGCCATTTCTAACTTACATTTTTATTACAAATAGATTACCAGCTTTTTCTCGTGGTAATTTCTAATTCATTTTCTTTATTTTAGCAAGAGAACTCTTAGATATATTTTCATTTCTCCTAAGACAAAAATAACATTCTTTAATTGCCAATATGCCCCCATTAAGCTGCTGCTTACCTTGTCTTCCACTTGCTATTATTTTTTAATTCAAAATTTTATGTGGTATAAATTTTCAGTTACATAGATGAATTTTATTAATATAATGTTTTAGTCATAGCTAAGAGTGTCCATTGCCCAGACATAGTTCTTAATACCTGTCAGATATGTTTTGCCAATTTCTTTTCTCCCCTCTCTCCCTTTGTTGATGTCTGTTCAGTTTTACTTCCCTCTATGCACATGTGTAATTGTTAATTCCTATTTAATGTGGAGTAAATGTGGTGTTTGTTTTTTTTGTTCCTTATATATAAAAACATAATAATAAGTCTGCATAACCAAATGGGCTTCATCCCAGTGTTGCGAGGATGGTTCAACATACATTAAATTGATTAATGTGATTTTATCAATTTATTTATTTATAAATAAATGTGATACAGAAGCAAAAACAGAGACCATGATTATCTCAATAGATGCAGAAAAAGAATTTGACAAAATTAAGCATTATTTCATGATTAAAAACTCCCAATAAACAAGGCATGGAAGGAAGATAGATCAAAATCTTTAAAGCTATATGTGAAAAACATAGAACAACATCATACTGAATGGGGAAAGTTGAAAGCATTTCCACTAAGTATCAGAATAAGACAAGGATGCCCACTCTTAACTACTTCTATTCAACATAGTGCTAGAAGTCTAAGCCAGAACAATAAGGCAAGAGAAAAAATTAAGGATATCCAAATGGGGAAAAAAGAGGTAAAACTATTGATTTTCATAGACAATATGATCTTATATCTACAAAAACCCAGAAGATTCCTGGAACTTATAAATGAATTCTCAAGTTACAATCAATATACACAAATCAGTAGCATTCCTATACACCAATAATGGCCAAACTCACACTCAAAATGGCCATCAAAGACTCAATACCACTAACAATTTCCACAAAGAAAATAAAACATCTAGGAATAAACTTAACCAAAAGATGAAATATCTCTAACAAAGAGAACTATGAAACACTCAAAAAAGAAATTGTAGATGATAGAAACAAGTGAAAAAATATGTTTATGGATCAGTACAGTCAACATTATTAAAATTTACATACTATTCAAAAAGACTTATGGATTCCATGCAATCTCCATCAAAATATCTATGTCATATTTAAATATCTAGAAAACATAATTCTATGCTTTTGTTTTGTACCAAAAAATAGTCTGAATAAGCTAAAGCAATCTTAAGCAAAAGGAACAAATCAGGAGGCATCATATTACCAGACTTCAAACTATACTAAAAGCTATAGTAATAAATCAACATGACATTGGCACAAAAATAGATATGGACTAAACAGAACAGAAAACCTGAATGTAAAACCATTCACATCCACCCAAGTGACCTTTGACAAAGCAGCCAACAATAGACACTGGGGAAAAATAAGTCCTATTTAATAAATGGTGGTACACAAAGTGGATAGCCACATGCAGAAGAATGAAAAAAAAATTAATATCTTTCATTGTTTACAGAAATTAAATCAAGGTGGATAAAGGCCTTAAATGTAAAGTATAAAGTCAAAAATTCAAGAAGAAAATGTTGGAAAAACCCTTCTAGGTATTAGTCTAGGCAAAGAATTTATGAAAACTCCAATCGGAATAACAAAAATAAATGAATGCAACTTGATTAAACTAAAAGTTTCTTCTCAGGCAAGAAATAATTAACAAAGAAAATAGACAAGTGATAGAATGGAGGAGATATTACCATGCTATACATCTGATAAAGAATTTATAACTAAAATATAAAAAGAATTCAAGCAAATCAGGAAAAAATAATCAAACCACCCTATTAAAAAATAGGTAAAAAAGCTAGGCTCAGTGGCTCATGCCTATAATCCTAGCACTCTGGGAGGCAGAGGTGGGAGGATTGTTTGAGCTCAGGCATTTGAGACCAGCCCGAGTAAGAGTGAGAACCCTGTTTATACTGAAAATGGGGTGGGGGGGTGTTAGACGAGTGTTGTGGCAGATGTCTGTAGTCCCAGCTACTCAAGAGCCTCAGGCAAGAGAATCTCTTGAACCCAGGAGTTTGAGGTTGCTGTGTGCTAGGCTGATAACACAGAACTCTAGTTTGGACAATAGAATGAAACTCTGTTTCAAAAAATAAAAAATTTAAAAATAAAATAAAGAGTGGGTAAAAGACATGAACAGAAGCTTTTTAAGGGAAGATAAACTAATGACAAATAAGCATATGAAAAAATGTTCAGCATCACTTAATAATCTGGGAAATGTAAATTAACCACAATAAGATAACACCCTATCCCAGTCAAAATGGCCTTTATTAAAAATTAATGTCTCTTGCTGAATTATAAATGGGATAGTTTGCTTCTTACTTGTTGATTAGTTTGAGCTCTCTGTAGATTTTTGTTACTAGGCCTTTGTCAGATTTGTAACATGATACACAAACAGAGTATTTCCCCAAGAAGACTAACAATGGCTAACAACCCATGAAAAAATACTCATTGTCCCAAATGATCAGAGAAATGCAAATCAAAACCACCTTGAGATATCATCTAAATCCAACAAGAATAGGCCATATCACAGAGTCCCAAAGGTGCAGATGCTGTTGTGGGTGCAAAGAGAAGCTAACTCTTATACACTGTTGGTGGGACTGCAAACTAATATAGCCTCTTTGGAGAGAGTATAGAGTATCCTTAAAAATCTAAAAATAGACCTTTCATAGATCCTTCAATTGCATTACTAGGCATCTACCCAGAAGAAAAAAAAAGCATTTTATCATAAGGACATTTGCACTAGATTGTTTATCACAGCTCAATTTACAATTGCCAAGTTGTTGATATCTATATATTTATCTATACACACATGGGCATGCACACACACACACACACACACACAATGCACACAAATACCTTGGAGTACTATTTAGCCATAAAGAAATAAGGATATTTCATATCTTTTGTATTTACCTAAAAGGCTTTCAAAAACATCCACCCAAGGAGGATATCACAAGAATGGAAAATCAAGTATTAGTGTACTTGATATTAATGTGAAATTAGTAGATGAATAAATATATATGCACATGAAAGAAAAACACATTTAAATTCAAGAAATGGGGAGGGAATGTGGTAACCTCTCTTCTATCAGGTACAAAGTAAGGGTATATGGCATACCTCTTGGGTGAATGGCAGAACTACTTAGACTTTACCTACCAAATACAAACAATGTAACCTAATTGAACGTATTCATAATAATGTGAAATAAAAAAATATAGATATCATATCAAAAAAGTCCAAAAACAGTATTGGCATAGATGTGGTTAGAACTGCACACACTTAGGAGCCAAGATGGCGGACTGTAGCCAGCTTTTTACAGAAGCTCCTGTCCAGAAGGAGGCTTAAAGTACAGAAGTTTAGCAAGTTAGCTGATGGTTTGGAGCAGACCCAAGAGAGAAGTTTGAAGAGTGCACTTCAACCTTCCTAAGGTGAGCTGTAACCTCAAAAATACAACCAAAAGGTACAAAATCCACCACCAAGCGGACAGAGTCCGCTCCCCCACAACAAGGGCTCGCAGTTTACTCCATGCAAACAAGCGAGCAGAGTTCAAACTTCCTCCCACTCTATCCCACGGGAGAGACCCCCTAAAACTGGACCTCCTACTCCTGCTGGCATGCCATGGCACCCTCTGGCCAGGCATAAAACTGTAAAACTGTATAAAACTATATATATTCCCCACCGGGAACATTAAACTCCGAGGAGTCCCCACCCACCCACTCCAAGGTCTGGAGGTTTGTTACCTATGGAATCTAGATTCTTGGGCATCTCCTTGAGAGAAGTGGAGGGGGAAAGGGCTGGTGCTGTTCTGTGCTGACTGTGGTACAGGCGTGAGGAGAGGAGAGTTGACTTAGAGGACGCCAATACAGCAACAGTGGCATCCTGCTGCAGGCTGATGCCATTCCAGCCCCATCTCTCTGGGCAGACAGAGGTTCCGGACAGCAGCCACAGGCAAAATGCAGAGAATTTTCGTGGGTGAAGCACCAGCTCTCTGGGTGTAATCCCCCTGAGACAAAGGCAGTGGGCGGGCAGAGGCTAGAATTTACACTTGAGTGTAAATTGCTATTTGTCTGCTGCCTAGAGCTGAATGCAAGGACTTGCAGAGAAATCTGGCTATACAGAAGCCTAATTTAAAAACTCAAGTCCCCCCAGCTGAACTCAGATTTCTGGCTGATTTTGCCAGTTGTAAACCCCGAGAGCAGTGGCCTAGTGGAGTGAATAGGGTCACAGACCTGGGGGATTACGAGTGACTGGGAGCAAGGTGGGGAAGGAGGTATTAACCTTCTCAGACTAACCCATTTGCTGGGTGGGTCCCTTTGCCCTCACGGAGTGGGGCGGGCCCAAAACTGCTTGCTAGAGTCGCATGCCTCATGGGCAGCAGAGGACATCCCTTCCCTAGGCTCTGGCTCTGGGCAGGCCCAGAACTGCTTGCTAGTGCTGTGGGCATCCTGTGGGCAGTGGTGGAGGAGTCCTACATTCCAGGTAGACCCAAAACAGCTTGCTAGAGACACGCACACCCTATGGGCGCCAGGGGAGGAGTTCCCTGCTCCAGGCACCCAAGCTGAGTGGGCCTAGAACTGCTTCCTAGAGTCACGCATGCCCTACAGGTGGTGGTGGAGGGGTCTACCACTCTGAGCAGGCCCAGAACTGTTTGCTAGAGCCATGTATGTCCCATGGATGGAGGTGGGGGAGTTCCCGGCTCCAGGCTCCCGCATGGGGAGGGCACAGATCAGCTTGCTAGTGCTGCATGCGTCCAACGGGTGATGGTCAAGGAGTACTCTGCTCCCCCCCAGTTACTCTGGCGGGGCTGAACTAGGACTGATCTGGTCGCTTGTGTACCCTGCACTACCGCTGCCATTTCCCTACCCCCTGGCTGCTCCAGGGTGCTGAACTAGGACTGATCTAGCTACTACGGTTCCCCTGTTCCACCAGTTGCCCCAGAGGGGCCAAACTAGGACTGATCTGCTCTTCTCCTGCCTCCCGGTTGCCCCAGCATCCAAGAACTGGGAGAAGACAACAAACACACTCTACCTGTCTCTCTGGGCAACCAGAAGAAGGCACCAGCTGAACAGTTCTGATAAGGCCTCCAAACAATGTAAACTCAGCATGGGGCGGAATCAGTGGAAAGACTCTGGCAAGTCGAATAACCAGAGTAGATCAACTCCTCCAAGGGAAAATGGGGCAGACACAATTGAAGACCTCATCCACAAGCAAATGGCTGGGATTTCAGAAATCGAATTCAGAATGTAGATATCAAATAAGATTGACAGAATGGAAGAAAAGAGGAATTAGGAGTTCAAGAAATTACTCAAAAGATTTCTCAAGAAATTATTCAAAAGATATCTCAAGAAATTATTCAAAAGATGTCTCAAGAACTCAACAATTTCAAAGATAAAATGATAAAAGATTTTGAAACACTGAGACAAGAGGTTGCAGCCCTCAAGGATCTGAAAGACACGGTGGAATCCCTCTGTAACAGAGTGGAATAGGCAGAAGAAAGGATCTCTGACTTTGAAGACAAAGGTTTTGAAGAAGCCCAGGAGTGCAAAGATCAAAAGAAATGGAGAGCAAAAACAGATCTCACTCTCAGAGAACTCTCGGATAACTCAAAGAAAACTAATATTCACCTTATGGGAATCCTTGAAGGTGATGAAGTTGTTTCGCAAAGGCTTTTCTTCATGAAATTATGAAAGAGAACTTTCCAGGCATGCCAAAAGATTCTGAAATTCATATAGCAGATAGTTTCAGAACTCCAGCATGACTCAACCTGAACAAGACATCCCCCAGACACAGCATAATTAACTTCACCAAAGTTAAGATGAAAGAGAAAATTCTGAAAGCAGTTAGACGTAAGAAAACTATAACCTACAAGGGGAAGAGTATTAGGATGACTGCAGACCTCTCAGCTGAAACCTTTAAGGCTAGAAGAGGATGGTCATCAACTTTTAATCTCTTAAAACAAAATAACTTTCAACCCAGGATGCTGTATCCAGCTAAACTGAGTTTCATCTATGATGGAGAAATTAAATACTTTAATGACATTCACACATTGAAGAAATTTGCTATAACTAAACCAGCTCTCCAGGAAATTCTCAAACCTATCCTCCATATTGGCCAGTACAATCCTCCACCACAAAAGTAAACCCACTCAGAAACTTTTGATCAAATTCCAAATTCCACAATGGCAAAAGGATTGAAAATGTCTACTGGACTTTTGAGCAACTTGATGCCCAAAATTTTATGAGGCTTATCAATAATTTCTATTAATGTGAATGGCTTAAATTGTCCTCTAAAGAGGCACAGATTG
>CAUYQV010106270.1:0-10569 GCA_963574575.1 Galagoides demidoff
GTTGTGGCGGGTGCCTGTGGTCCCAGCTACTTGGGAGGCTGAGGCAGGAGACTTGCTTGAGCCCAGGAGTTGGAGGTTGCTATGAGCTGTGATGCCATGGCACTCTACCCAGGGGGATAGCTTGAGGCTCCATCTCAAAAAAAAATAATTTATAATTTAGGATCGGTGCCTATAGCTCAAGCGGCTAAGGTGCCAGCCACATACACCAGAGCTGGCAGGTTCGAATCCAGCCCAGGCCTGCCCAACAACAATGACAACTACAACCAAAAAATAGCCGGGTGTTGTGGCGGGCACCTGTGGTCCCAACTACTTGGGAAGGTGAGGCAAGAGAATTGCTTAAGCCAGGAGTTGGAGGTTGCTGTGAGCTGTGATGCTATGGCACTCTACCCAGGGTGACAGTTTGAGGCTCTGTCTCAAAAAAAAAAAATTTATAATTAAAAAAAATATGTTCTGGGCTGGGCACAGTGGCTCATGCCTGTAATCCTAGCACTCTGGGAGGCCAAGGTGTGTGGATTGCCTGAGCTCATGAGTTCGAGACCAGCCTGAGCTACAGCGAGACCCTGCCTTTAAAAATAGCTGGGCCTTAGGGCAGGCACCTATAATCCCAGCTACTAGGGAAGCTGAGGCAAGAGAATCGCTTAAGCCCAGGAGTCTAAGGTTGCTGTGAGCTATGTGCCATGGCACTCTTACCAGGGGCGACAAAGTGAGATTCTGTCCCCTCCCTCCCAAAAATGTTCTGTTGGTTTCTGACTATGCACTAATGCAGGGGTCCTCAAACTTTTTAAACAGGGGGCCAGTTCACTGACCCTCAGACCGTTGGAGGGCCGGACTGCAGGCCCTGGGACGAGTCGGCTGCTAAGCAGGACAGGCAGCAGCAGCAAAAACACCCAGCAGACTGGATAAATGTCCTAGGTGGGTCGCATGTGGCCTGCAGGCCGTAGTTTGAAGGTCCCTACATTAATGAATAAAGTTAGTGAAGAACTATCCAAGATCTGAAAAGCAAGATGACAGAAGCCTCATCTTCCACTAAGGTCAGATATGGGTGCTAAATGTTGCCGACAATGACTGACTGCCACGCTGCAGTGTCAGCAGCTGAATAAGGGAGGTACAATAAAAGGACTAACCTTTTAATTGTAATATTGAGTAGTGAGTAATGTTGGTGGGCAACTTGCTTCCTGTGATAGGTGTGTGAAGGGGTGATCTAAAGCAAGGCAGAGGAACTTGAATCTCCAGTAGGGAACTTTGTTAACCCTGAGGCCCAAGCATCAGAGTTTCAGATACACAGAAGAGAGAGAGAAGAAAAAAAAAAATTAAAGGAGATGCAGAAGTAGAACTGATTATTCCAATTATTGTCCATCTCATGTCAAGGACATCTGTTTTTATTCCACAGGAATATGTGCCAATTTTTCAGAGCAGGTCTGTCAAATTCTCTGAAGGAGTCAGAAAACCTGGGTCCTGGTTTGGTTTCTTTGTACACTGGGTTGGGTGACTCTGAGCCAATAAAAAACATTTCTTGGCCTGAATTTCCTTCACTGAGAAAAATATCTGTCCTGTCTGTGTTGCAAGGATCTGATGAAATAACACATAACCTCCCTGCCAAAACCATAAACCATTTTCCACATGGAAGGGCATATTATTATCACTATTCTAATTACTAGGAGCCCTTCAGAGAGTTGGCCTATGGGTGGAGAGTCACAGACACTGAGAAGGTCACCTCCTACAATTGTCATCACTCTGTACCCCCCTCTTTAAGCTGGATGGCTCTGGCCAGTTGAGGGTGGGGAATGCATCAGGTGTTCAAAGAAGGCAAAGCAAGACATTATCTCAGTCAGACATTCTGGGCTCCCCAGCTCCTACAGATGCCAAATTCTTTCTTACATTGAATCTAAGTCTCTCATTTTATTACTTAAATTTATTTCTTCCTCTTTTGCCTGAAGACTTTTTCTACCTGTTGAAATAAGATAACATTTTTAATATTTATCCACTGAAGACACTCATCATTGAAGAACATGACCCAAAGTTGCCAAAATTATGATCTCTGGAGTCTGGAGTCCCAGTATCATAAAAGCCTCCAGAGTCCAAGTGTCATAAAAGCCAAAGTCAACTCTTGGGCCCCTTTATTTATAAAGTTTTAATCTCTTTCCTAATCTTGTCTTAGGCTTAGATCATTTTCCTCCCTACAGGATTTTTTTTTTTTTTTGGATGGGGGTACTTGTCTTAGTCTTTTTTGTGTTGCTTTGGCAAAATACTACAGACTGGTTAATTTATAAAGAAAAGAAACTTATTTCTCATAGTTCTGGAGGCTGGAAACCTAATATCAAGGTGCTGATATCTGATGTGGGCCTTCTCTCTGCATTATCCCATAGCAGAAGGCAGAAGGACAAGAGAGCATTTGAGACAGAACAACAGAGCAAAAGGAGTCAAACTTGATTTTATAGCAAGCCCATTCTTGAGATAACTAACTCATCCCCTACCTAACAACATTGATCCCCTCTTGAGAGTAAAACCCTCATGACCTAAAATCCTCTTATTAGGCCCTTCCTCCAAACACTGTTTTATTGGCGATCATATTTCCATCATATGAACTTTGGGGGCCACATTCTAACACAGAAGTTGCCTAAGGTGGGGGTGTGTGAACTGATCTAGGTCAGAAATGGAGCAGGTCAAAACACCCATGCTGATAAGCAGTGGGATAGTGCCTGGGAACAGCCACTATACTCCAGCCTGGGCAACACAGTATGATCCTGTCTTTAAAAAAAAAAGATTTGGACAACTTCAGGGAAATTTAGTTTATGGTGGGAAGGAGTCATCGTGCTTCTCAGAGTTGCTGCCCTTGGGTCTTTTCCATTCTAGACCTTTACCTTGCCAAGTTCATTTCCTCTCCCTGTACCTTCCAATTATGGACACTCTCTCTTGGCTCTGAAGTTGGATAAATGCTACCTTGTTAGCTAACAGTACCATTAATTATATTAATGATTAATAGCTAATTAGTCATAATGCTGTAATACTTACAAGTGAGGCTTCCTTTCTTGCGGCAGCTCCAGGTCTAAACACACACAACGCATCCCCTTCCCTATTCCTGGCCACGAGACAAGTGCAGATCTAAATCTGGTTTTCTGACCACCGTGGCAATCTCTAAATTGCTCCAGTTATTAGCCGTCCCATTCATATCGTGAATAGCCACCACCTCTTGTAGGTTGCCTCTTTTATTTCTGTCCTCTGTCACTCTCCCTCTCCTCTAGTAGTAAAGAGGTCAGCAGTCATCAAGTTTTTCTTAACTTTATGCCATAATCAAAGACTATTTTACTTTCAAATCTCACTTCGACCCACTTTTCGACTTCCATCCTCTCTCTTGCCTCCATTTCTCCCTTATCTTAAGCCGCTCCCTAATCCGTGGAATCCCGCAACACCAGCCTAGAGCCCCCTCCCACTCCACACCTACAGCCCCCTCCCACTCCGCGATTTGGCTTCCTTTCAGCAACCACGCCCCCCGACTCAAGGAGAGCGGCACGCATGCGCAGCTCACGTCTTTACCTGGGCGCTCGAGAGTGGGCGGAGTGGGAGAGGGCGGGGGTGGAGCTGGGAGCCGGTGGTTTTCTGGGTGGCGGAGCGCTCACAATGTGGCAGGAGGGAGAAAAGGTGTGCCAGGGCCGGCCCTAGGGCCGCGCATGCGCGCTGCCGCTCCCAGCCGCCGGGATGCCGCTGGGGGGGTGCGGGGGGGCGGGAGGAGGGAGGTGTCGGGATCCCAGTTGGGCGGGGGCGCCGGCAAGGGAAGGGACCGCGGGCGCGCGCGCGCGCTCGCCTCCCTCCCTGCCCCCCTCTCGGCACACACATCCACACACGCACACCCCCTCCCCTGCCTCCCTCCCCGCGCGCCGCCCGCCCCGCCGGCCCCGCTCGCCCTCGCGCGCTCGGAAGGGAGTCGCGAGACGTCGGAGCGGCGGCCACGTAGCGCTGCGGCGGCGGCGGCGGCCGAGGCCGGGTCTGAGGAGCGGCCCTGAGGACAGACGTTGGGCAGGGGGGAGGGGCCGGCCCGGCCGGCGGTTGTTACTCGAGCGCCGCGGCTACAGGCCCCCCGCCGCAGGGATGGACCGCCGAGGCTGCGGTCGAGGCGGCGGAGGCGGAGGCGGCCGGCCCGGGTGAGTAGGGGCCCCTTCCCCCACGCACACGCCACCGTAGCGGCGGCGCCCCTGGCAGCAGCAGTCCTTCCTCTGCGCCGCCCGCCGGTCCGGCCCGGGCTCTGGGGGCCGGCTTAACCCTTCGCCGAGGCAGCTGCGTGCACTAGGCCGGAGCAGCCCCCATCTGGCGGAGAGGCCCGGGGCGCAGCGCTCATCTGGCACCCAGTTTGGGCTGGGGGCACCCGGCTCCTGCCTTTTCATTCCCTCCCTCCCGGACTCGGGCTTGGCTGTAGTTTTGCAGCAAGTCCGCTCGCCCTGAGGCCTGAGGGGAGATTGGGGTGGCACGATTAGCGGGCTGAGGGGAGGTTTGCATCGGTCCTCCTGCGAGCGTTCTCCTGCCCTGCAGCTGGTGGCTTGCACCCATTGCCTCCCCCGCCCTGCGGTTGCGCCCAAACCTCCAACCCCCGGGAGTATTGTGCCGCCAGGAGATAAAACGCATCTGATGTACACCCGCCACCAGCAGCCCCACGCTCACCCCAGTGGGTAATGCAGACCTTTCTCCACCCCCACCTTCTCCTCCCCTCCAATCAGGCTCTGCTGAAGATTCTTAGGTCGGAGACACCAAAGGTACACCCCCCCTCCCCGTTATATCTCCACATAACACGTTCATTGTCGAGAAATGTCTCCTGTAGAAATGATAAATGCCCCTGCCTCACCTCGAAGTCTGTCTTAAGAATTTAAGATCCCATATGCTGTTTTTTGAAGAGGTCCAGCTTTGATCACATCTAGTGTGTGCTCCCCCCATACAACACACACACTTCCTGATTGCTGTGCAGCCCCTGTCACCGAGGAGCCATTGTCAGAAATGGCTTGTGCCAATCAAAGGAACGTGTTTTTGCCTTTGGAGAAGGGTGCTTTTCACAACCATGTTCTTAGGATGTTCGTGCGTGAATCTGCCTTTGATTGTCCCTGTGTTAATGCATCATTATCGTAGTCTTTCACTTATGTACATTTCCTGTGGACCCTCAGTAACACCTGAGTGATGCTTTTTTCCCAGTTAATTAGATAGGTATGGTGTGTGGGAATGTTTAAAATCTATGATCAAGGCATAATATATAAATAGTATTGGGGGAAGAATGTGTATTTTTTTCCAGAGGATAGCCAGGCTAGTATTGTTCTGGGAATGGCAACTAGCACATGCTTTGTTGACAACATGTGAGTGCTTAGGGAATGAAGAGCTGCTGTTGCTGGAATGTGTGGTGTCTGAGCTGAATTCAGGTGATGTTCTGGAGTGGGGCTGTTTTGTGAGTCGTGCATGGCACTGTGATTGTCAGTGCTGGCAGGCAGCTTGGTTCTTTATATTACTCCTGCGCGCATGTGTTCAGATATACACTATCTTTAGAATAATTTTGTTTACAGTGTTGGGCATTAAGTTTTAGTGATCTTGGAAATGCCTACTTCAGTGGTTCCTAACCTTTCTTTGGGGTCATGAAAGCCATTGGGGCCCTCCTTGGTGCAGTAGGCACATAATTTTGCATGCAACTAGAGACAACTTGAAGCTGGGTGCAGGACTTCAGGTTAAGATCTGTATTATGCAAAAGTGAAAGGAACTTCAGTTTCTTTTTTTCCTTAAGGGTTAGAGTTACTTTGGCCCTGAGCAATAAACAGCAAAATAGTTTCTGTATGTAACCTTGTGTATTGTTTTTTTATTAGAGTGAGTTAAATATTTGTAAAGTATCAGTTTCCCTGACTTGTGAAAGGGAGATGTAGCTTTCAGAAAAAGTTAAAACTAAAGTCAAAATAACTTGTTTAAATTTGACCAATTGATAATGTATGTTCCTGTCACTGTATTCTAAATGTAGTGAATTTCAACAGCAAAGTCTGAGATCTATTTTTTGCCTGTACAGAATCTCTATGTGTTGGTTGAAGTTGATGTGATCTCTTAAAAGAAGACTATAATTCCCATAGTGATGTACCTGCTCCATTAAAAAGGTTTTTAAAACATTTTTAACTATAATTTCCTATCTTTCCTAATGGTAATGGTGCTATCAAAAGCATCAATTTAAAATTTTTGTTTTAATGGAGAGATTTTAATTATAGTTAGGGAATTCAGTCTTCACAGAATCTAGAAATAAGGATGCAGTTTGCACTGTTCTGTCAGTAAACAAGTAGTAAATATCTATTTTTGTTTAAATTACTGTTCTCCCATCTTTTGCCTTTTGATCATACGTATTTTAATCAAGAGACAGTTATTCTAGTTTGTGATAATGTTGTGATAGGCATTGACATTAAGTAAGCACAGTTCCCAGCTCTCTAGGAGCTTAGGATTCTGATAATATTTTTCACTTAAAGGATCCGTTGAGACTTTTAAAGATTTTGCATTTGGGGTTTTGAGAGGCCAAGGAATTTATGGTATCAATTGGCAGTTTGAAAGGAGTGTAGAACCTGTTCCGTACACCTGAAAAATAGTATTTATTCTAATAATTACACAGTGTGCCCTATGAAGTTTGAAAGCATACTGAGGCTGCAAATATTGCATATTTTATTAGCTAATAAACATGCTTGAAGTGGCTTATACTACAGGTTTTATTTTTTTGTTCATGTTATAGTTGAAGTTTTACTATGGGAAATTATTTGTCTATCCTAAACCATTTCAAAGTTGAAAATACTGTGTGTTACTTTTCTTTGTTAACATAGTATAATGACAGACCATTAAAATCTCAGGGGACAGTTTGTTTCCCTGGTTTAGTATTGCAGAACCTCTTCTAACCAGCCATTTACCTAGTTAAACACCCACACACCATAGAGAAGCTGATCATATAACACATATGGCTGTGAGAACAGTATTCTCTCCCTGCCAGATTCAAACTTGGAAGCTGGAAAACAATTGCATAGCAGTGAAACACTTAAGGAGTAGTGGTGCCAGCAGCTCACTCTCATTAATACAAACAGCTTGCTTTAGTTTCTTCAACACTCTTCCTCAGACACCCTTCCCTTAGGAGGTTTCAGATCAGCAGCTCCTACTCAAGGGAAACAGCACCTACTTTCTGCAACTGTGGCCTCAAGATCTGATTCGTGACACCCAGAGCTGTTTCCATTTCTGCTCTAACTATGGGAAGTAATCTTGTAGTGTGGTAAGAAACTACTTTAAAAGTTCGTAGAAAAAAAAAGTTGATTAGTAATGCTACTGATGTGATTTCGTTTTTGAAAGTCTGAAGACAGTTGAAGAAGTAAACTATAACATGAAATGTTAACAAAAGAAGTCACCCTTTTTCTCAACGCTTTTAGATAATTTTGCCCAAATTATGCATATAGTTTCTAGTTTCATTTCTCTTGTTCTAAAAAGTCAGTTGAGAGACAACCAAAAAGATAAATAAAAGTGGATTGTCTCGTATTTTGAACCATAGCCTTTGAATTAGTTACTCTAAAGGAGGTAATTGCATCTTCTCATTGGGAACTCTTGAGTCTTGTGCTACCATTTTAGGTATGATATTTTTCTCAGCTGTTGTTTTGTATAATTAACACTTGAATTCACTTTGATAGAGGTGAACTGATGTTGCAGTTAGTAATTTGCTAGAGAAGTATCAGGGAGCTAGTTCTTGGAGCCAGGCAGAACTAGGTTTAAACCCCAGCTTTGCCATTTACTGGCTTTGTGGCATTGAGCAAGTTACCTTGACCTCTTTGGCCTCAGTTTCTTCATCAGCATAATGGGATTTGTTAGGATTACAGATAATGTGTGCAAGCGCCTAGCATAGTTCCTGGCATATGAGGGATTCAATAAATAATAGGATATAGGACATATCAGAGTGAAACTACAGATCGTTTGGCTTATGACAAGATTTAGAGGTCTGGCACTGCAATCTGCATTCTTTCATTTGTGCAGATTTGGGATGAAAAAATTGCAAATATTTGACTTGGAGCATACCTAAGTCTTGCAGGTGCAGTGTACTTACTGGATCTTTCATCTGTTGCTCTATGGCTGGTTGAACTTGGTGGAGACAATAAAACCTAGTTCCAATTCTACAGTGTTATACACAGGCTGTGCTTGTTTTGAGCCTATTCAAAGCTTATGTGGTGAAAGGGGTGTTTTAGGACATTAATGTATCTCAGTGAGTTCTGTGTCCAGAGTTGAATCATGTGCAAAGCTTTGTACAAATTTTCATGGATGGTGTTGCAAACCATAAAGTGCTTGGTACAGTCAGTAGGGAGACGTCACTTGCTTATGTTAATCTGTTTATGTAGCAGTTATGTTTGTTTTTTTGAAATACTTATGAACATTTTCTTTTATAAAATTCTCAATACTTTTCCAGGTTTTGATCATAAACTGCTATTGGGGGCATAGGTTTGAGTGCCTTATGTGATTTTACTTTGGTGGGGAAAGGAAAAAAGCGTTAAGGCCTTTTTACCTGTCAAACTTTATGAACTCTGGGCTTTAGTCCTATAGATTGTGTAGTTCCATCCCTTCTTTTTTAGCCATAAAGGCAGTTTTGTGGCAAAAATATGACATTCTCTTTTTTTCATTCTAAAAAACATAGTACAAGAGATTGATTACTTTGAAAAGTAGATTCAGTCAAGGCCATGTTTTATTTAGTGCATATGGCTTTAAAAATAGGATTTCTTGCATTTCTATAGAATTAAATTGTTCTGTCATTTTTGCAGGATAGCATTGTGATAAAGTCTGTGAGCCTAAAAGAGTTATGTAGAGACTTCAGATAAGGTAGACACATCAGTGATGCATTAGGATTTACCTCAAGGGAATCTGCTAATGCTTGTTTTCTTTTGTTATTGAGCTGTATACAGGGCTTGCGCATCAGAGGAATCAGTCACTAGTATTGGATTGCTGATAAAGAAGGGATTGGTAAATAATGGTGACATGTCTTGGATTTTGCAGTACACTTTAAAAAACTTAATCTTGGCCAGAATGTATAATAATAAACAGCACTAATGCTGTATGAGTTCAGAATGACTAAACAAACACAATTTAGATTATTGAATTACATGTTTCTCCCCATGGTAGAGGTGCTTTTAAAAAAAAAATCTATTATTTTTCCCAGTTCACTGAAGTCAGATGGCCTAGCAGACAGCTGGTTTCTTCTGTCAGTTCCTTAATAAATGAGTATATGGTGAGAAGTGATTGTTGAGAGAGAACAGAAATAGAAAAGAATGACTCCATAGCCTGATTTCTTGGTCTTTACTGTGACATGGCATCTGAGTGTTATGGTTCTTAGCTCGATTAAATAAAGATATACAGTGTTGGGTGATTCCTTTTGTCTTTTAATGCTACTGCAGAATGTGGTCTTTAATACAATATGTTTATACTTTACAGCTTCATAATTTTTATTCCATTTTTGGGGATTAATGAAACATAACTACTACTTCTTCCTTTTTTTCTTTTTCTTTGAGTCAGGGTCTTGCTTTGTCACCCAGGTCAGAGTGCCATGGCAGCGTGATTATATAGTTCACTGCTGCCTTGAACTCCTGGGCTCAAGCAATTTTCCCGCCTCAGCCTCCCTAGTAGCTAGAATTACAGGTGCATATTGCCACACCTGGCTAATTTTCCTCTTCTTTTTAAATTTTTCCATAGGAATGGCTTCTTACTATGTTGTCCGGGCTAGTCTTGAATTCCTGGGCTCAAGAGATTCTCCTGCCTTAGCCTCATCAATGGAGCATAAGTTCTTAACTTATACTGTGTCACCTAGAAAATGAGAATATAACTAAGCCCTCATCGATTGTTTTTATCCTTTTGAATATAACATTTTAATATATCTAAAGTAATGTCCGTGGTCAATGTACATTGAAACACATGATAAAAGTTGTTTTCTTGACTTTTTTTTTTTCCCGGAGGGGAGCATGTTTGTGATCTCAATTTTATGATAAATCTCCATCTTTTCCTCTTAAAAATGACTGGATGGCTCGGGACTTTTCCTGCATTCGTATATTATTGGAGCTAGAGTTTAAAGTTACCTTATCTAAAAGGTCCTGATAGGCTCTGACATGTTTGTTTCTAACATACAAAGTTTTTTTTAATTAAAACTAATTTAGCAATTTGGAAACAGCCTAAATGTCTGTCAGTATAGAATTAGTTAAATTAATTCAGCAATTTGGAAACAACCTAAATGTCCACGAGTATAGAATTAGTTAAATAAATTAGTGTATATTCATAGAATAGAATAAATATTACATAGCTATTAAAAAATGAAGAAACTTGGCTCGGCGCCTATGGCTCAATCTGCTAAGGCGCCAGCCACGTACACCTAAGGTGGCAGGTTCGAATCCCCAGGCCGGGCCCACCAAACAACAATGATGGCTGCAACCAAAAAAATGGCTGGGCGTTGTGGCGGGCGCCTGTGGTCCCAGCTACTTGGGAGGCTGAGACAGGAGACTCGCTTGAGCTCAGGAGTTGGAGGTTGCTATGAGCTGTGATGCCATGGCACTCTACCCAGGGGGATAG
>CAUYQV010106273.1:0-14584 GCA_963574575.1 Galagoides demidoff
TATCTTAACACAACAATTATGAGAAAGACATGATGGCTATGTTAGCCAGTTGGATGAGAGTTTTCCAAACTGCATATGGAAGCAACACACTGTATCCTATGATAGAATTAATGTACACAATTATGATCTAATAAAAAAAAAAGAAGGGATTTTAAATGACTAGTGAGAGGGACCAGTGAGGGGACGTGGCTTTTCATGACTGACGACTCTCATTTCACGTTTCTCAGTATCAACAAGCTGACCTCTGACCTCTGCACACCTTCATTCTGTATTATTCTGATGATAGAAGAACAGATGAGAAATGGTATTTTCATTCAGTTCTGTTCTCGGTAAATTGATCTACAAATTCAATTCAATGTCTTCAAATTCTCAACTGTCTTTATTACAGAAATTGATAAGCTCAATTTAACTTTATATGTATATTGAAATAAAACTGAATATGCAGCATACTCCAAAAAAAAAATTGGATGAAAAACAGTTACCCATATCAAATCTTACCGAAGGATTACGGTAATCAAGTCTACGTTGTAGTAACATAAAGCTAATTTCATGCTGATGCATGGAATAGATGCACAGATCCAGTAATAAGAACTTCATGATTTTGACAAAGGGGTCTTGAAATTTAATGCAAAATAAATCACATTTTAAACAAATGGTGATGGGAAAATTGGATGGTCATATTATCTCAGTTTTACTGATAACAAAACCGGGGCACAGACTCTTTAAATAACTTGCTCAAGGCTATGCAGCTTATTGGCCAACTTCTATGGCAGAACTGAGATTCAAGCCTAGGCCTGTGTGATTCAGAACTGGGTTCTCAACCTTTACCCCAGTTCTTACTCAGCTTGCCCACAAATAGGAATTATTTGCAGTGCTTGTTAAAAGTATGGGTTCCAGGACCCCAAATCTATTTTTTTTTGGTATCAATTTATGCGGTTAAGTGTAATTTTGTTACCCTGATATATTGCACTGTGGTGCAGTCAGAGCTTTCAGTGTATCCATCACTGGAATAATATATATTGTGCCCATTAAACAATTCTTATCATCTACACCCCTGCTTTTCCAAGTCTCAATGTCTATCACTCCACATGCTGCTTCCAGGACCCAAATCTAGAAGTTACTAAATTGAAATCACCCAGAGTGCCGTCCTGGATGTGGGGTTTTTGATGGAAGCCTCCGGATGATTTACGCCTTGAAGCAGGTTTAAGGGACACTTGCTGACACTGTTCTGTCACAGAAATACTGGCTCAATATGTCACTGATCAGTGAAAGAAATGGAGAGCCTTTATTTTAAACTATTGAATAGTTTTCCTTGTGAAAATTCTTAGCAACAAGAGTGCATACTAATTTGTGCTTGTAAGAGAAATGTGAGCCATTTGAAATAAAAGAATACTCTGGTGGTATTTTACTCCTTTAGGAATACTGAATCCACAAGGTGGATAGTATTTATGAAAGAAACAAAAAATTACTGATTTGTTAAAAGGTTGTTTAAAAAATAGCTATAAATAGTTTGAATTCCAATTAATGTTTCATATCATAAAAGGGTGGTTAATATCTAAAAGGAAAAAACATTAAGACTAATTACCTTTTTAAATCTGAAAAGCCCACAGGGAAAGGCTTTTCTTGATTAAAAAATTTAAACTCATTTTATAGCACACATTTCTGTCAGGGTTAGGAAAGGCTAATTGACTTCCCATGGAAGATTCTCTAATTACCACCAGAGGAAAATCAGGTTCCACAAGCCTTGAACTTGGAAGAAATGCAAAAATATTTATCAGGTGTGGTGAAATCTAACACTATAAATACTAGATGATTTGTTTAATATGTATGCATAAATTCTATTTTAGGATAACTCCACGGATATTCTTAAGTTTTTTATGAATATTATTAAGTTGGCTATCTTGGGTTTAAGCCCATTAAGCTTCATAAAAGTCTTTAAAATTATAAGATTTAATAAGCACAAAGTAGTTTTATCTTGGAAATATGAGTTTTATAAAAATTGTTTAATAATAAAATCTGCTGTTTTAAATAATTAATGTTCATTATGTAGATTGCTCTAACACTAGATTGCCACAAAATTCAGTATTTTGTATTCATTCCAAAAACCTCAAACACTTCATAGACATTTTGAAACTTTTCAGAACCATAGCAAAGGAATATTTTAAGGGTTATTGTCTCTGGAACAATATACATATAAATCACTTAAAATGATTAAGTGATTAAATTGCTGGTTAAAAACATATTTTGCAACTTTATTATAGATATGTTAAAGGCCTGCAGACTAACGTTACGAAAACTCAGTGGTTGGACAAAGTTCTACTCTAAATACACTTTGCAGTTCATCTTCTGTAAGAGTGGAGATTGAAACGTGTCATTGAGGGGTTTCTGTCTCTTTTTCTACTACAGTGAGAGGAAAGAAACTAATTCAGGCAGATTCAGAATTTAGGGAAAGAACTTCAAATGCCATCATTAATTACTTTAATGATGTAACAGTCATATGCCAGGGGGATTCAGGGACTGACCTCGATGTGGTTTTGTAGTTGTACATTTGTTTATGCAGCAAGTTCTGGTTGCACCACTTTTGTTGTTAGACCTTTACCACCTCCACCACCTCCACCCCCCCACCTGTCCCTGACATTTTTCATGTCAGCCCTCTTGGCTCAGCAGTTCTTGACACTTTTCTTAAGGCAGTGACAAGTTGTGACCTCTTTCCCAGGAAAATCCAGCATTCTATTTTTTTCTAAGTGTTTTTCATAGTGAAGTTAGTAAGCAGTGTATTCATGTTTGGTGAAGGTCAAGGTGTGAATGATTGAAAATATAGAATATCTGATCATTCTATAAATCTATTTATGTCAAGCCATGATGCATGTTTTTCTCACCATACGGAGACAAATATGGCGAAGGAGCAATTTGTTGGTACCTAAGACAGAGGAAGAACTGGTAAGTGTCAGATTTTGAAGGAATGATGAAGACATTTTTGCTAGTTCAGATAGTGAACAAGAAGAATTTATGGAGGTGGAATGTGAAATTATTTGTTCTGAGAAAATGAGTGAAGAGGAAGAAGATGACAAAGTGACAGTGGAGAAGAAGAAATGCAAATGGAGTAGAGGAGAAGACCACACCTGTTAGTAAAAATAGAGCAGCCTGCGGCTCAGGTGGCCATGCCACCGGAAATGGCATGCACCCGCGGCTCAGGTGACAGTGCCACAGGAAATGACATGAACCCAGAGCTCAGGTGACAGTGCCACGGGAAACGACATGAACCCGTGACTCAGGTGACAGTGCCACCGGAAATGCCATGCACCCGTGGCTTAGGTGACAGAGCCACCGGAAATGACATGCACCCGTGGCTCAGGTGACAGTGCCACCAGCAAGGACATGAAACTCACAGCTGATAAAGGATCGGGGAGGCCCCAATCGGCTAATGTCATATGAGGAGCCACCCAGGGGTACAACTGGGAATAGAACCAAAAACTTCAATAGATGATTTCCAACTATTCACTAATCATGAAACTGTGGATTAATTATCAAGTTTACAAAGCAAAACCTACATCTAATCAAAGAGTTATGTAAGGACATATTCATCCAAAATTCTGGCAATTTTGTGAAAGAAGAAATATTAGGACTAATTGGAATTCTTCTCAATTGTGCTGTGTACTGGCAAAGTAAAGCCAGCATCTGAGATCCTTACGGTGAGGAGAATTTCCTAGTTTACCACGCTACGTTTCTGGAACACAGAATGTGACTCCTACCGAAATGTCTTTCCATGGTGCTGTGACGTGTGAATCTCGCAGACAGCAGGGTGAGTTTGCTCCAGTTCGAGAGCTTTGTTATATATAAATTCTCAATTTACTTCAGTCCTCACCAGTCTGTCACTGTGAATGAGGAACTGGGTTCTTTACCTGGGTGTGGTCTATTCAGACTTTACATACAAACTAAACCTGGAAAATATGGAATTGGAGTGAATCTTTGGTGGGATTCTTCTGCACACTACTATTTTACAGCAGAGCCATGTGCAGGGAAATCAGAGAACCTTCTATGAAATTAAAATAGTTCTCTGAGGTTGTAAAAAGGCTAGCTCAGAGCTGTCACTTGGATGAGTCTGGGAATATCACCATGGACCACAGACAGAAAGATCACTCCAGCGCCCTGGCTTTTGACTTGTTTTACAAATCAACACAAACCAGCCTTATTATACAAACAATCCAAATTTGCCACCCAGCAGTTTTCGTTAACATCATTGACACTCCAGCATACAATTCATGTGACTTGTCAGGAAACAAATAGCCACTGGTGGCGACTTAACTGGAAGAAACCGTCAGGAAGAAAATACTTTTTGAAAGACTGGCGTGACAGCTCTGTGAAGAAAACATGAGAAGTCACACCCAAACACGCGTGGTCACCACAAAAAGTATACAGTGGCAATGGACACTCGTGGGCATGAGTGCGATCAAGGACAAGGCGCGGTGACAAGAGGATGGTTCATGGTGGACCAAACGGAAGAAGCAGGAGATAAGCAGGGGCCAGCTGACCAGTAACCGGACACTGCACCCTGTCCCCAGGGGAGAGGCCGGAGATACCTGAAGGAAGGCCCGCCGTGAGAGTGAGAAATACCTCGGCCTCAAGCCACACAGAGAAAGAGGAAACGAGAATGGCATGGATGTGCAGAAACCGTGAATAAGTGCCATTCAGTTACTCGTACAATGATATAAAATATATAGGCTTTTTGCCCATAGTACTGGTAATTCTGGGATCAGTGACTGGCCCCAGTTGGAGTTCCTCAGGTCCTGAATTGGTGTCGGGGAGCAACTGCCACAGAGAGAGCCTCGCTTGGGGCCTGGAAGTGTTGAAATGTCCACGGGAAGCAGAGATCTCTGAGCTGAGGGGAACGTCCCTAACAACCCGATAGCAACCTATCCCCTATTAAAGGCTTCTGTCTTGGGAGAGCAAAAGGAAGGGAATGGGTCAGTCTTTGAAGACAAAGTTACTGCAGTTAGAGGCATGTGGAAAATTGTACAGAAGAAGAATGGAGCAATAGTTTGGATCAAGGACTAAAGAATGAACACCAGAGATCTTCAGAAATTCGAATTAGACAATTGGCCTAAGCAGTCATGCGGGGGTGGGGACAGAGTTCATTTTTTAAGAGTTGGGTTTCCAAGGAGGAACTCTGTTTCAGCCTGGGCATAGTCTACAAGGAGGACTTGGAAGCCCAGGTTACTTAGTAAATCACAGCTCATTACATAGGAAAACCATGATAGAAAATGACCCTGTCCAGAAATAAGAAAAATTACAGTCACTGGAATGAAGAGAACGTCTGTCCTATGCCAACATTTATAAAACCCCTTCTGGGTACCACTTGTCTCCCAGCCTTCACTGGGACCCCCATCAGCACCTGGGTGTGAGGTTTGGAGGCAGCAGCCGGCAGCTGACTGCTCCTTGTACTCCTGGCACCCCGTGAGGCGGGGGGGGCCAGTTCCTGGCCCACAGATCTGGCTCATTGCTGCTGCCGTCATAGGATGCACAGACACTGCTCTGTTCATCTCAGCTCAGTCAGGGCCTGGTGGTCCCTCATCTCCTGTGCCTCACCTGAAGTCTGGCTGTTACTCTGCTCACTTCAGACCAGCTTGTCCACCTTGGGGGTCTATATTGCTGGACACATCTCAGTCTCAGAAGCCCCTTTTGTTAGTCCCCACACCTTCCCCACCATGTCTCAGTACTTCTGAGACTCAGTGGGCCACCCAGGAACTCAGGACATCTAGGAAGGGAGAGGTGAGGAAATGAGAGCCCTGGCATCCACTTTTCTCCACCTCTTTTATTGCTAATAACAATAAATACAGACGATACACACACATATATATATAATGTGTATATATATCATTTTCTGATACAGTTTAATAAATATTTTATAGAATTGAAATGTTTTATTACATGTTAACATGGTTAATATGTACCTGAAATTGCTGATTTCTCATAGCATATGGCAAAAGCCCACATCCCACTAATGCGGAAATGAAATAAGTTACATAACTTATTTCATGCAAAGTAAGTAGCTTTGGGCACTGTCCCCTCACCTGAGTGTAAAAAAGGTCACTGAAGCTATCATGCTCTTGTAGGAGAAATGGGGGCTGCACGTGTACTAATAAAATGTGAAGTCATTGTTTTATCTGTTATCTCCTTTGAAAGGAAACAAAGAATTAGGTATCATAATTAAAATTCACTGAAAACAAATAATCCCCAAGCACTGAAATATTAGGCGGATAAGTTGATTTGAATCTATAATTGCACTTTCAAGAACCAACTACACAATCACCCGTGCATGCTCTCCAAAGTTGGGCAATGCACTGTAAGTAGTAATTTCATTCTAATAAAAAATCTTTGGATTAACTTATCCACATACTATACTAAAAGAAAAACCCAACAAGGTCGCATAAACTATCTCAATTTCCTCACAGACTTTGAACATAAGCAAGATGTAAAATTTTAAAAAAAGTATTAACACATACATTAATAACTAAAGTACAGTGAAGTAGCATTCTAAATTGAAAAATCTTAACACAAATTATTTCCTTTGTACATGAAAATAAGTCGCAAAATGCACAGATATCACAAACTCATTTAGAAACAATATAACTATAATAAGTGTGTTTTGCTTCAAATATTGGCTTAATAGAATATCAGTTTATTTTTATATGACAGGTATTGTGCCAATTGCTGGACCCAGAAATGATGATGCATTCCTAACCCTAAGATATTCCAGTTAAATGAGGAAGTCAGATGTGTAAAGAAACATTTATGCTATGATGGGGTACTCAGTAACAGAGGACCGTACTCTGGAGCTATTTCAGAAACCATGTTACTCTTGAGACCAACGGCATAATTTGTTAAGCTAGTTAGACCTTTATGGTTGGGGATGTTGTTCAAGTTAATGAAATGAACAAAGCTACCTGACCCATACAGTTATTTAATTATGGCCAGCCTTGTTTTACAAAAATACCATAATCTAACACAGATGCATCTCCAAATTTGGATAGTTATTATAATAAGGCTGCTCTGTGTTGATTTGTGAGCAAATTTTCCTCTTATTAACCACAAAGAATGTGACTACTTTGGTTTCTACATTTTTAATACTTTCTAGTCTAAGTGTTCTAAAAATTTTGAAAACCATATTCGATGACAAATAATCAATTTCTTAGAATTCAGCTTTACAATACCTCTCCCAGAAATTATGTTTGTAATTATGTTGGTGAGGGTGGGTAGGAGGAGGAAGACGAAGTAAGGCTTAGCCCAGAAGGGCTTTACGTGTGCTACAGAGTCAAGTACGGGAATGAGATGTCTGATGTATCAGGTCCACTGAGTATGGACAGCAAGGCAAGATCTACAAGACAAACAGTTTCTGCAATGCTGGTCCAGCTCAATCCAGAACAGCACTAGCTCTAGGAGAGATTCTCTGAGATGACTGCACAGGGAGACGGCATGTAGCCCCAACCACGGGAGATGTTCAAATGCTGAATATTTAAACAAGAAGGAAAATGAGGCCTTGGTTTTGGAGGAGAGGAAGATACAGTAATGTTTCAAACTCAAATGACTGGCTTGTGGAGATAGCAACCTAGGGCCAGGGGCTGATGGCTACCACAGGGAGGCAGAGTTGTTTTCAATGTTGTGATGGATGTGTTACTTAGTTCAATGGAAGCATTTCACATTGTATATCAAAGGAGTACCCTGAACCCAATAAATGCATCAAAGTGCACAAAGTTATGATTTAATAAAAAATAATTTTTTAAAAAATAACTTTTTGGGCAGTGCCTGTGGCTCAAAGGAGTAGGGCGCTGGCCCCATATACCGGAGGTGGTGGGTTCAAACCTGGCCCTGGCCAAAAACTGCAAAAAAAAAAAAAAAAAAAACCTTTCTAATAGGCCCACTCAAAAAAGGAAACAGTGACTCTTTATCCCTGAATGCACTAAATGTAAAATTGAAAAAAAAAATGTGTTTTAGAATTTAGAGGAACTTCTACACCAAGTTGGAAGTTGCATTAGATTCCAAGTTTATTTTCAAATTTGAACATGAGTCTATCATTTGGAAGAGTTATCTTTTAATAAATGTCTAATAGTATCATTCTGTGATTAGATTCTGATATTTGATTAAGCATCATAGTCATCAAATATAATTTATAAACAAATCTAGATGTTTAAGATATAAAAATAGTCACTCGCATTATACAATATTTAACCAAGATCACTACATTTGGCTATATAAATACATTGACAGAGAAATAAGAATAATGATTCAGGAGAAAATTTAAGTACTGGTCTTTTAGTTCCTATTCAGTATAAAACAAACATGCAGCTATGGCAAATTGAAGAAAAAATCCTAAATAGCAGCTCACTGTAAATATCAGCATTTATAGACTTTTCCTGAGTGCTTTTAGAAAAAGAAAAAATTCCCTTCAATGAAAATGCTCCTAAAATGGTGTAGTTGTAAGTCTCAATCCCTATTGAAATAGCTTGCAAATGCAGAACTATCGAAATCAAGTTACTCAGAAGGCCTCAACATGCTAAATAAGTTAGAGAAGCATTTAGCCATACATCAGAAACTACTGAGATTGAGATGTGTAAATAGAATGTAAAAATCTTTGGTCATGCAGTTCTGTGTAGGAAATTATTGGAATGATCTGCCACATGCCACCATCTTTGATAACTCATCTCCTTCTCAGGTATGATGCTATAAGGTGAAGGAAAGTTTCTTACACTGAACAGAAACCCGCTTCTGTCAATTCGAGCTTTTGTTTTAGGTTGTCCTCTAGCTGCCCCCCAGGATAACATTTCTGAGTCTCATACTTTGAATTCTAATATAAGAAGAGTTTCCATAACACTGGACCCAATTAAACTGAGAATGATGACCTTAAAAATAACAATATATATTCAACTATAGCAACTACATAATTAATCATCACAATATTTATTGCTTTCAAATCCCACAGTGTAAATAAATTCCCCCCCTCTCTGCTCAATGCTGATTTTCAGCTGGGCACCTTGAGCTGCGCACACTGACTGTACACCCAGGGCCTCTTCTTGGCGTCTGGGAAGAATGAGCTCTCCTTGCAGCTCGTGGTTGCCCTCACACAATGATCAACCCTTCAGGGGAAGAATGCAATGAACACTGCTGGGATAAAGAACTCTTTTACACCTAATACCAGAGGTGAGTACTGTGGGAATGTAGTTCATTTGGATTATGCAACTAGTCCTCTTACTACTTAGTTTCAAAGGCTCCAGATGAACAAAACGTGTTCCATATTTTAAGTTTAAAGATTCCTCTAGAAATGCCCATTAACCTTGAATAGATCTCACGTTAATTGTTTTTATATTTAATAATGCATACGCCTACTTTCAATTTTAGAAGACATTACAATATTAAAATATTTTTGCATGCATCATCCAAATGTAGTGGAGCAAGATAAACGAGAATGGATGTGGAAGTGTTTAATAGAATTATTCCACAGCAATGACAGCGATCTGGATAATGAGTACAATTATTTTTGTCTCTTTCACCGTAGCAGTGGCTAAGGGATATAATGAAAGGCAAACAGACTCAAGAAACCAAAGAGCATAGGAAGAAGCCATAAGGAATTGTTATTTTCTCTTACCTAAACTTACAGACAGGAAAAATAATTCCTCCTGAAAGTACTGAGAATTGACTTGAGGGATCACTAAGATTTACACTTCAGACACCCAGAATGGAGGTGAGGCCAGAACAGTATATACGGTTCTCAGACAGGAAACCACAGTGATTGGCAAGAGCAAAGGATATACTAGTTTGGTCATTGACCCCGTGTGGCTGGGTTCCTTGAGGATCTGACAACAAAGAACCATTTTTCAATAAGGCAAAGGGATCTACTTTTAATTATTTACTTATAAAAGTGTTACCTTTACAAATAGATGCAAAATTAGAGAGGAGACCAATTATAGCCCAGCACAGATTGCTCTAGTGAACAGGAAAAAGAACAGTAACTAAAGGAAGAGTTTGAGGTCTTTTGATTACACAGTATTTTTTTCTTGCAGTGATAACTGGAGGAAAGCACAAAGGTACAGATGTAAAGGATGACAAGAAGCGAGAATGATTAAAAAATAACCCACAGCAACTATAGACTCTAAGACAGAAAACCTTCTGCATTAGAAAACATATTAAATCAAATGCAGTGGGAGCTAACTAGGCCTTGATAATAAGGACATTTCTAGAATATTATCACAGCCAATGGCCAATGAGAACAATGGTGGAAATGAAGATGATACAATAATGTAACAATATCCAGAAGGGATTCAATTTTGCTTTAGTCCCCTGGTTCTCAACCTTCCTAATGCCGTGACCCTTTAATACAGTTCTTCATGTTGTGGTGACCCCCAACCATAAAATTATTTTCGTTGCTACTTCGTAACTGTAATTTTGGTACTCTTATGAATCGTAATGTAAATATCTGATCTCCTTTCTGGAAGAGATGAACAATTCTTAGCATCAATGATTAAAACAACAGTTATTTTAAATATACTCTATTTATATATTCTTAAATTAACAGTTTAGTATATCAACATATAGGTCACTCACTGTGTTATGGTCTTTCTTAAATAATTTGTTTTCAAAGCCATACACACACACACACACACACACACACACACACACACACACACACAAAAGCCTCCATAGTATTTTCTTTGTTCCTATACAGAGAAAAGGGCAGAACCATCTACTCATATGCTTATATAAAAAGGCCACCAATCTGACAGAATACTTTTTATGTACTTGTCATCTAATCAGAAAAAGTCCTTGATTTTGGAACTGCATGAAAATTTATTATTCTGTTTAATTTGAAAAATATGTTTGAAATTTTTGATTTTCTAAAATGTTTATGGTAAAAGAAAAGGACCTTCATTTAAATGTCTTTCCACTTAGGGACAGACTTCTAAAGAGTATGTACATTTAAAGCAGATTAACATTTACTACAGACTGTAAAAATCTACTCTTGGTTCCAGAGAAATCCAGCCTGCACATTGCTGGAGATGTAAATCAGGGTTCCTAAAACGTAAAATGCCTTTATCTTTTATGCTGATTAAAGAAACATCCACTCTTGCAAGGCAAAATCATCTATCTGAGAACAATGATAACTGATACTCTTTCATCATTTGGGTCAAAGATTACACTTCTAAATAGATGCCTGTTGTGAATATTACTGTTATTAAAAGTTTTGTCATTTTTTTTTGAATTTAGAAAGTAATCCACTGAGAATAACTTCCCTGTGTAGTAAGCCGACATGGTGCTTACAGTCAGCATCATCATTACAGAGCATTGATACGGTGCTGATCTAAACCTGGTCATGATACATGAAAAGCATTTCAGGGCCCCCCTTGCCGGAATCCAAGAGCTTCACTCCCTGGGGGACATGTCAAGGTAAGCTCAGGCCAGGGGTAACTTAGAACTACCAGCTAAATCAAGAATGTTAATGTATACATCTCCTAAGTCTCACAAGAATGGAAAAACAAAATCACATGTACCCAGTACTAAGTTGGAACTAGTAGATTAATACTAACATGCTCACATGAGAGAAAAACTCAGTGAAATTCAAACGTGGGGTGGGGGGGCAGGGGGAAGGAGTTGGGTAAATTCCCACCCATGGACACACTACACAGGTAGATACCACACTGCCTTGGTGTGGGACGTACCTGCACACTGGACTTTATCCTTACAAACGCAAACTATGAATCTGTTTGTACCCCCACATTACACCTGAAATTTTAAAAAAAGGAATGTTAACAGAGACAATAAGAGCTAATATTGCTAGAACTTGGAACCAATTGACACTGAAAACTAATTAGAATTAGCAATTTTAAAGCCATTTACGTAACTATTGATGAAATTATAACATGGTACATTATACTTGCAATGAAGAGATGAATTATAAAAAGAGTTAAACTACGTTTAGTGCACTGTTTAGAAGGCTGAGGAAACAGACTGCATAGAAAAATTTCTGACCCCTCCAAAAAGGGTAAAAGAAGGTAAGCGCTAATCAGGAATGACAAAGTCAACCACTCTTCCTCCTACGGTAAGAAGGTCGGATTCTCACCTCTTTCTAGTTTATCTTTTACTTCATAGACTGTGTCAATAATTCATTTTGCTCCCTCAAGAGATTTCTCATGTCCAAATAGTACAAATCTGTGAACTTTAATTTATTTTTGCTAGTCTTTCAAGGATAAAGTACTTTAAAAATCAAAGTGTCAGAATCTATGACTTATTTACATATGAAAATACCAAGTATTCTGGATTCTCCAAGATTAGATTATATTCAATACGATTTTTGGTAAAATGTATTTTGTACTTTTAAGTTTCAGGGAAATGTTTATTCATATATGTACATACATATTAGTGGTCTGTTGGCAATAACATGTCATTTTATTAAGATGTAAATATCTTTTTACTTATCATCATGGTTAACAAATTTACTATAGGTTACTGTAACTGGGATAGTTTTAGAATGTCCAAGTACATATTACTTTTACAAATGATTAGAAAACCATGGGTCTCTGTATTTATTAAACTGAATCACCTGGCAATAAAATTCAGTTAAGGCTCTTGGCATCGGTGACACTTCTTCCCATTCAGACCTACTGCTGTGGTAGACCTGTACTTCATCTGTGATTTCATCTGGTGCATAATCACCACCTAATATATAAATTTTATCTTCAATCCCAACTGCACCTGCATTGAAGCCTGCACATTCAAAAGATCCTTCACCTTTCCAAACACAAGTATCTGGACAAAAACTATAAACCTTATAGGTAGAAAGGTCACATATATAGAGTGTGCAGTTTACCGGGACAGCTTTAATTAGTGTTGCATGAAAAAACTGCCCGAACTCTGCTACTAGTTCAGACCACTGATCAGTAGTAGCATTATACTTAAAAAAGCAATCAAGCGATGGGTTAAAGGCATCAGTAATCTCCACCTCTGACCCAAGGACATAGATTACATTTTGGCATGTACTTGCTTCTGGATAGTATATGCCTCTGGGCAATGGGCTAACAGATGCCCATTCTTTGGAAAGAGGGTCATAAGATTCAACATCTAAGAGACTTTTAATGTCGCGAGATCCTTTGGTCTTCCCACCTATGACAAATAATCTGTTGAGAGCCATCACTGATGTATGCATGGTTCTTGGTGTTTTCATAGTTGATACCAAGAAAAAATCATTTTTGACTGGACAGTAGCACCAGGTCTGATCGGTGGCGTCATGGTAAGACTCAGCAATGTGGAGCCGGACTGTTCTACAGCACTTCCCTTTGCAACCGCCTGTCAAGAATATTTTCTCTCCGTAACTAGAAAGACTAGATCCCGGCAGATCAACTAGGTGTGATTGCGGCAGTATTTTCCATGAGTCAGTTTTAATATTATAGCAAAATGTGTATTGATTTTCTCCACTTTCCTCGGTTTTGTGAATGAATATATATTTTTCAGTTGTGGAAGGTCGAGCGTCGGGGAAGAGTCCACCGGAGCCTTGTACACACGTAAGTGCCTCCATGATTAGATCGAAGCAGTCTGCGCTCTTCAGTAAACATTCTTCATTGAACAGACAGTCCTGGAGCGTCTCCTCAGATAACTGATGTAATCGGACTTTTTTAATCAAGTGAGGCAGATATTTTTGCCTGGATTCTACGTTATGTTTAGTCCAACTAAGGACAACTTTCAGTACTGTTTCTTCTTCGGGAACATTTAATTCATCTGATTCCAGACATTTTTGTAGAACTCCAAAATTCACCTCTAAGAAATCACTCGATTTAAATAATAAAGAAAAGTGGTGCTGTACAAAGTATAATGCGTGCTCAAACAGACTGGTAGAGCCATAGCTGTCTGAGAGAGATAATAACTGTAAACAATTGACAAGATTAATACTTTTTATTAAAAAGTCACTGCAAGCTTTGGATAGGAAGGAAACTTGAAGAAATGATGACAACTGGAAGAACATTTCCACATTATCATCTGTTATTTTTGTTTTTCCAGTATAGGCATAATCAAGAAATGCTTTTACTGCCTTGGAGGATAAATTTGTAATAGTAACACTTCCATCATCTCTTTCTTTCATGTTTACTTCAAACATAGCCCTGCAAAGATAAAGAACAAAGAGGAACAAGTAAACAGAAATACTATGTTCCATGATTATTTTCGATATTACCTTAAAGAGGTTTTCTTTACCCTTAGGTTGGCTTGAAATATACTTATAAAAGAACATTTTAATGACACCCTAACAAATTATTTGAATATTTAGAATCATTATATAGCATAGTATTCACTGCCAACAAATGTATTACGTAATTCCAATATTGCAGAATATATACAGTATAGCTGAGCTATAGTAACTAAAGACTATTAAAAAATCCAAATTTTGGCTCGGCACCTGTGGCTCAGTTGGCTAAGGCGCCAGCCACGTACACCTAAGATGGCGGGTTCGAATCCCCAGCCCGGACCTGCCAAACAACAATGATGGCTGCAACCAAAAAATGGCCGGGTGTTGTGGCGGGCGCCTGTGGTCCCAGCTACTTGGGAG
>CAUYQV010106274.1:0-48442 GCA_963574575.1 Galagoides demidoff
TGACCTTCTTGCTAATGAAAGAGGCATAAGCAAAGTAGCACTAGCTTGCAAGGAGTTAAACAGAATCATAAGACTCTCTCCTGGGCTTCTGGAGGATGCAGTGGTATACTTACTTTTCATAACCGTCACACTTAAGAGGACACAGGATCACACTCAAACAAGGCTGGAGGGGCGATGCTGGCTGTTGTTCCCTGAGCACTCACTCTGTGCTAAGTGGTGCACCCGAAGCTTCTTGTGCATTATTATTTAATCCTCACAGGTCCTGTGAAGTGGTTTCTTCCATTAGCCTCATTTTACAGGCCGGGGGAAAGGAGGCTCAGTGAAGTCACACAGCTTCACACCACAGCCATGGGACTTGTAGGTGAACGCATAGGCACGCCAGCTGCGGCCTCTTCCTTCCAGGTGAGATGCCTGCAGTTCCGCGTGAGAGATAGACCCAGGGCCTTGGGAAGAGCTCTGCTGTCGAGAAACCAGCCTGCTCTATTGCCCTGCACTTGAAAATACTTTGACAATACATTGTCCTGCACTTGAAAATACTTTGACAATACCCAATGCCCTTTAAAATTCTCCATTTAAAACAGAAACAGCAAATGCTTCATTTGTGAACCCAGAAAGAATCACAAATGGCACAGAAGGTGGGAGTAAGGGGTTGTTCCTTGATTAAAGGAACTTTGTAACCCTGGAGACATTGATTTCTGGACAGAGGGGTTCACTGAATTTACTGAAGGAGGCTGGGGCTGGTTATCAGCTCAGCTGGAATATGCATCGTAAAGAAGGCAGAAGAAACAAAGGTAATTGATGTCCTCTTCCCCCAGCAACCCATGGGCCCAGTAGGTTTGTTTATATTAGGATTTTTTTTTTTTTTTTTTTTGAGAAGCTGAAGTTTAGCACAAGACCAATATTGAAACCTCCACAGAAGAAGTGGTTCATATGAGTCTGGTCTTTAGCATATGAAGGCAACAGTGTTAGTTTCCAGAACCGTACTGAGCTACCCAAGGCCAAATCTAGGCAAAGTTGTACAATAAAAGTTATCTTCAGTAGTTCTTTTTATTGACATCTTCTTCATTCAGGAGTTCCCAGACAAGCTCAGGAGTCTGTTACCTCCAGTAATCAATCCCAGTTGCCTCTGGGCTGTCCTCTACAGCACCCTTCTATTCCTGCCCATTCTTTCTCTTATCAGAATTTGTGTCTTGATGGAAAAAAAAGTATCCATGTACTCAATGCTAATATGAAACCAACATATAAACAACTACATGCCCACAAGAAAGAAAAAAACACAAGTATAATCTAGCGGCGAGGGGGAAGGGAGAGACATGAGAGGGGAGGAAGAGGATGGAGGGCGGTTAGCCGGATCTCACCTAAGGTGCACTTTTGAGAGTGTTCAGTGCGTCCCCCTGGATGAAGGGGTCAACTACAACTTGAACTTTACCTTAGAAATGAAAACAATGTAACTTAAACATTTGTACCTTCATATTAATCTGAAATTTAAAAAATAAAAAAAGCACTTGTGTCTTGGACTAAAATTTCCTCAGCTCCCTTTTAGCTGACATCCTAACTGGTCTTACTGGTATTTTCAGAGAAGAGGAGCATGTTGAAGTTCCATTCAAGCCACTGTCAACTTCTCTGCCTTTTATCCTGCCCTGGGCCCATCTTTGCAAATGGCCAAGCTTTTCCCAGTCCACATGCAATCTAGTGAGAACCTGAGCAGTGTGTACTATCCAAGTCTTCATGGGGACAATCCACTTCAGACTTAAAACCATCTTCACAGATTTGATAATTGTTGAATTGGAATTACCAGATCCAAATAAGGAACTGATGAGACAAAAATTACACTCGCAAAAGCTTCCTTTTTTCTATACCAAATATTACCATCACCACCACCACACACATACAAAAAAAACAAACAAAAAGTACTTTTACATGGCTGGCCCAACCTAGTAATTTAAATATATGTGCTTTAGTAAGACACAGAAGTATGTTAGTAACCTTTATCTCATTACTCATTAACCAGGTGAATCTGGGCAACAAGTTTCCTTATCTATAAGACCAAAGCAGTACTAGTATCCACCCCATAGGATTTGTGCAGATTAGATGCAATAACTCATGTGAAACCCTTAGCACAGTACTTGGCCCCTAATAAACATTCAAAGAATGTTAGCCATGCTATTACCACTCTGTAAATAGTAGTATCTTCAGTTACCCGTATTTTACCTAGTGCCAAGCACTGTCCTAAGTGCTTTACATAGGTGAACTCATTTAATTGCCGCAAGGACCCCATGATAGAGATGCTATTGTCACTGTTTGAAAGAGCAGCAAATGAAGGCACAGAGAGGTTAAGTGACACGCCAAGGTAGCACAGCAACAAGTGGCAGAGCTACAACTCGAACCCAAGCAGTCTGGCTGCAGGGTCTGTGCTCTCCACAACTACCATGTCCTCCTGCATTCAGTGGGGGCTCTGGAAGGCACACCAAGCTGGACCTTATTTATAGCCAAGTTGTGTCATTGGTGGAGGGCAAAGAGAAGGTTGTGTGTGAACTCTGTCTTCAAAAGGAAAAAAGAGAGTAAGCAAACCAAGCGCCTGCAGAGGGTTCCCCGTAGGAGAACGGAAACTCCACAGGTTCGGGTGGAAGCAAATGGTTCTGAAATCTGCAAGTTAAGGTCCACACTTCTGCAATGTTTCAAAGTGAAACTCAAAGGGAAGATAGTCCCCAACAGGAAAGAGCAAGAGTCACCGCGAAGTTACAGACTAGTGAGATATTCTCTAAAAAGTGCTAACAGAAACGGGGAGGGACACGAGGGAGAAAACGGAAACAAAAGGGAGACGCGCAAGATGCGAAACGAGTAATATTCCTGGAGTCATAATTCAAACGCAGCCAGGTTCCGGCAGAGTCCGTAGTGATAGCTTGTCCAATAGCATCCACAATGCACAATACTCTGAAGACTTGTTTGATGTTGAAATGTTTTCTTGAATGAGATTCACAAAGGGAATTATTGTTGTCTGACATTCCTTAGAGTTTACTGGGCCCCAGTGACTTGTGTTTGTCGCTGTGTGTAGGGGCGGTGGCAGCGTGTGCTGCCATGTGTTGCGTTTATCCATGGGTGGGACTTGTCTCTCCAGCTTGCTGCTATGACTCGTGTTTAATTCCCACGCGTTTGATACTTGGGGAAGAAAAGAAGGCGGAGAGAGAAAACCCTTTGTGGAGATTTGCCTCCATTTCTTTTCCAATAACTCAAAAGAAAATTTTCCAACTGGTGATTCTTTGAAAAAGCATCTAGTCTCTTAATAAAACCTCCAGGCACATCAGAAGAGCAGTGAACCCCGGAGATCTGCACTCAGGGGTTTCTCAAGACAAAGTCTGAGCGGCTCCCCAGGCCAGGCCTCTTCTGCTGCCCAGGACACCGTTTCCTTGCCAGGAGCAACAAAAGCAAACACAGGGTCCACAGAGCAAGCAAAAGGTCTCTGAGGTGTTTGTCACTCCAGCTTCTCTCTGTGAGTTTGCCTGTTGCCATGGGGACCGAATTCCTTCAGTGGAGAGAGGAACTATTATTTCCAGCAGCTGGCTACGTGCAAAGAGGCATCATTTCTTCACAAATAGCAGCATAGTTTCTACCAACAAACTCTGAACACCTACAACCGTGTAGAAGTAGAAAGGAATGAATGAACTCCATTTTCAACTCCTTTTCCTTGCAGTTTTCTCTTTGGAGGAAAATGATGAATTATAAAGCAGGAAAAATAGGTTTTCACTAGTTGTAAAATGCAAGCTAGCCATCTACTCTGTCTCGTTACAATCATGTAATCGAGAGACTCATAATCAGGCTGCATGGAGGCTGCTCAGGAGCTGAGTGCAATCCCTAAAATGCCTCTCTGCTCCTAGATCTGCTTTCCTGCTGATGCTACAGTAGAACGGGGCTTCCCGCCCCCTCCGGATTTCTGCAAAGCTGGCTACCTGCTCCTCCATGGGCAGGAGGCCAAGCCTCTGCCTCCCCAGCCTCTTTCCGGGAGCTGATTTCCTAAAGGACTTCTTTGACCAAGCAGATAAACTCTCATTTAAATTCAGGCACATACACCCACAGGCTGATCAACAGAGGCGCACCATGAATTGAATGATAAATAATACATGGAGACAAAGACAACACCAGCCCTTATTTGCAGATGAAAGAACAGCAGAAATTATTTCTGATGGAAATGTAAAAGATTAGATTCCACCGTGGAGTGGAGGAGGAAGTTTTTTTTTTTTTAAAGACTTCTCAAGAAATAAGCTCATTGTTTGTTTCACTTTCAGAAAGACTCATTCTGTCCTGAGCTAGGGGACGTTGGCACCTGGGCCCCAGGGGGAGACACTAGTCCATTAAGGACAGAGATCCAGGGAGCAGAAATGTAGCTTAAATCTGAGACAGGGCTCTTGGTGGTGAGTCCACCTGGCATGTCTCCCTTCTTCTAGTAATTTCTGTAGGGGAATTATCCCTTTTCCACTCACACTCTATAGTGCTGTGTCTCCCCCACGGTCCCAGGGACCAGAGTGATTGGAGCAGCATTAGGAAGATGACCCGAATCATCTCAGAAAGACTCAGTCAGTAGGCTGCTCCACGTTTGCCAAAATTGGGATCCAGGAGTAGTAACTCCAGGGGCTATGGAAAGTTCAAAAGTCACAGGAAAGCCGGCCTTAGAACACAGAGGTAAGGAGTGGAGAGATGGAGAGCTATGGGTTCCCAATCATGAAGTGTGATCACCTGAATGCAGTCATTCCTGAAGCTCTATAGACATTTCAGTTATATGAGCCAAAGAATTCACTTTTGTGCTCAAGTCAGAAAAGTATAATTGAATGAATGAATTGCCAGATTGGTTTTTTAAAACACTACCATATAGCGATTGCCAACAGCTTGCTTGCTTTCTCAGTCTCCTACGGCGCGTGTCTCACATACAGTAGCCACCAATGGTCAGCAGCACCTTCCTGATCTTAATTAACAATCAAACACTTTTTAAAGTCTTGGTTTACAGGCAGCTACGCATATGTTTTTCAAACAGTCTGGTTCTGGGCCAAAGCCAAAGAGTGTATGAGTTGAGTCAGAGGAAGCATTTTGAATTTGGCCTTTGGCTTGCTAGTTTTAGATTGACCACCCGTCCTTGTTTGTTCTGGAAATCCCATTTTTGTGCACTTTTGGATTGAGAACAATCATTATCCCATTCACAGTATTTTATTAAATATGGGAGACAGGCTTACAGGATCTGTCAAATGTGACTTTGCTTTGCTCCGACCTGTCCTCGAGTTTCCGTGTCTGACCAATGTGGACATCGAAAATGTTCTTTCCAGTAATAGGTGGGGATACAAGGGTCACCACAGAGCACATAAAATGATTCATGGTACTTTTCAGGCAGATAAGGAAATGGAAGCAAGATGACGCCTTTCTCTATAAATGAAAAGCCAGGGAAAAACCCAGTGAAGGGCCAAGAAAAACTTGTGAAAGCAAAAGTACTCAAGCCTTTAAAAATAAAGGGAAAGCCTATCATGGGGTCATGCTCCTGTAGTCCCAGTTATTCAGGAGGCTGAGGCAGGACGATCACCTGAGCCCAGGGGTTTGAATCCATCCTGGGCAACACAGCAAGATGGCATCTCTAAAAGAATAAATACAAATCTTCAAAAACTTTAAAAAAAAAATAAGAGTAGACTTAGTGCTATGGGGAAGAACTGTGGTACAGTGGTTAGAGTCCCAAGACTGGAGTCAGAATGTCTGGATTCTTAGCCCATCTCTGCCACTTAACCAGCTGTGAGGTCTGGGCCTCAATCCATTTCTCTAGGCCTCAATTTTCTCATATGTGAGTGTTTATCAGATGGTTTTGGGGATAAAATAACGTGTAGTGTGCTTAGGACTTTAAAGTTCAATAATTGTTAACTATTAATACTTATTATTATTTATAAGTGTTAAGGAAAAAAAATCCAGATAATTCAGTTGTGAACAAATATCAAAACATCATTAGTATAATCATGCGTTCAAGGGGAAAAGGCCCATAGTGGGCCAAGTCAGAGATATTTTATAGGAAACGAGCATGGGGAGAAATATCATTGCTAGATACAAAATGAACAGAATGGGTGGTAAAAACTCCCTGAATCCTTTTCTGACAATCAACTAAGAGTCATCTGGGTGGGTAAGTAATTGTCTAGACCAAATATTTACCTCATTAAAAATCAACATAAACTTGCATAAATACATATTATTTTTCTAGAAGAAAGTAGTGGATTTTTATCACACAGGAAATTCTATTCCAAACCAGATTGGGGACAATTTTTTTTATTACAGGAAAGAGATGCCCTGACACATTACATGTTCTCTCACTTCCCCTGGAATCTTTCTGTAAAGGGAGAGAGGTGGTGAGTCATTTATCATTCTAAAATTGTGAGAGTGGGGCCTCCCTTGCAAAGCAGACCAAGTGTCCGCAATTAGGTCATATGACAAGACTAGAAGAGTATCTAGGGGAACCCCATTCATAACAAATGGTTCAACGATATCATGGAAAGTATATAGTCTTGAGCCAAATAGACTTATAGTAGTCAAATCCTGGTTTGGTCAGGTTTACTTACTCTCTATTACTCTAACTTTACTTATCTGAAAATAGGAATGACAGCTATCTCATAGGGTGTGGATAAGGTAAGACAAAATATATCAAGTATCCAACATAGTGGATGATATAGAATATAAACTCAGGATAGTATTAATTTTCCCTTTTTCCTACTCCCCACTCCTCTCTACCAACATTGCACAAATAGCCAGGAATCTGCGATTTTGATCACAGATTCTACCCATTTCATCTCCAAGCTAGTTGCCACACCCTCGTTTCCTACATTTATTAGGAATTCTCGGAGGAGAGCAAAGTTAGCAATAATGAGCCTCTTTCATACACTCCAAATAGCTATCCTTATCACAAGAACCTAAAGCCATAAGTCAAGGGTGTTATCTTCTGAGAGTCTTAATGTGTTCAGTCTTCAGAGCTCCAGAACAATGTGGGATCCCTGACAAGGCTAGAAGAATGGCCCTGTCCCTCACCTCTGGGCCATGCTTCTACCCTGAGCTTAGCTGCACAGTGTGAATGCTTCCATTAGCTCCTGACTAGCATCCCGAATCCCCAACCTCAGAACTCACCCTGCTACCTGTGGCTGGGTGGGGCAGGTGTTATCATCCCCTCCATCTCCCTCAACTTCTCCCCTACCCCAGACTACAGAATGAAAACTCCCATGCATTAGAACAGAGACAAACTTGGTGGTGGTGTATGCACAGGGGAGAGGGCGGAGGAAGGTTATTCACCGGAAGCAGGCAGTGCAGATAAATGAGTGAAAGGGTCTCTTTTACCAGTTTAATCTGTACTTCAAAGATCTGATTTTTGTCTTGCTAAAACATTTATGATTAGGTAGTAAGACAGTAAAAAAAGTGGCCTATTGTATAAAAGGAAGGATAAGAATATATATATAGTCAAAATTAGAGATTGGACTCCAGTCCATAAAATGAATCTCAATAAAGAAAAACAAAGTTGTTCCCCTATGAACAAACCAGCAGCACGCCGAGAACTGGGATTGTTGGTCTGGCTGAACATGAGGAGTAATAAATTGTTTGAAAGTCCACAGAGGGCCTTACTGCAGCAACAGACTTGGAGAGTCAGCCTGGACTTGTAGGGATTTCTCTAAGTTCAAACAGGCTTGTGTTTATTACTCTTGATTTGGCCTTCGCTAAGCACAGACCTCGTGGGGATACTAGGTATTCTCCAGATTTCAAAATCAATGCATACCAATCAAAGAAGTTTCAGAGAAAAATGAGAATGACTAAGTTTTTGAAAAATAAGTCTTGTGAGAAATCACAGTTGAGATGGCCTATATTTGGTTTGTAAGGAAAGAGACTAAGGGGGAGCCATAAGTCTCTGTGTATAAAAATTATGTTGCAACAAGGACGAAAATGATTTATTATCTCCCTACCCGGTGGATAGTTAAAATAATAAAGGCAGGGTGCCTCCATTGCCACGTGAGCCTTGATAAATCTAAAAAGTAAGCAAATTGCTCGCGTGGCCTGCTTGACCTTTGGCTAAGGTTGGCCTTTAGTCAACATACTGCTCAGAAGCTCTGCTTTTCTCCCACTAGTATGAACAAGAACTACCCCCACAGAAACTTGGAAGGGGGAAATAATATCCCAACCCCCCCACATAGAAGGTTTCAAAATGAAAATACTGTATTCCAGAAAAAAGCAGTGTAGTGGGGTGGGAGCCATGCTCTATTTCACCAATATCAGGTCCCTGTTTACTCCCGTACATGTAAATTGATGAGGTTTTAGGGTCCTGGAGTAAGTGGACTTCATACACTTTAATTTGGTTTATTCATCTCAGATGTAGGCCTGGAATCTATATACAAGTTGTACTGAGAACAAAGAGGGGGCCTTGTGTAGAATCAGAGCAGCACGGCTTTCTACGGACCCTTTGACAGCCTCCATCCATCCCATAGACTAAACCGTAGGCACTCTACAAAACTCTGTAGCACCTCAGACCAGCCTCCAGGCCCTGCCTCCACCCTAACCCTGAGCAAGTCTGTCCTGTTCTGGATCTCCTTCCTCTGTCCTATTGGATCAGACCTGGTTTCCAAGCACTCTTCCTGGTCCCTTTAGAGCAGTGGTTCTCAACCTTCCTAATGCTGTGGCCCTTTAATACAGTTCCTGTGGGTCTCAACCCACGGGATGAGACCACTACTTTAGAGCAAAGCTCCTCCCATAGTCTCTGCTTGGCCCTCATACTTAGCCTCAGGGCTTTCCTTGGGGTCTTTCTTGATTCCACACCAGCCATCCTCCTCTGTCCCTACATCATCTCTTGAGATTTGGTGCTTTAAACAACCAACACCTAAGGCAGCCTGGCCAGCGTACTGGGCTCCTTCTCCCAGTGACACACTGACCCTGGCCCGGTGATGCTGAGAAGGGCCAAGGGCAGAGTAATCACATGACAGAGCATCAGGAGACAGAGTACATTTCTCCTTGAAGCCTCCACCCCAGGATGGGGCCACCTGCCCCAGACCCCCAACTCCTTTCTGGGCAGGAGATAGCACCAGGTAACAAGCAGCCCAGAGAGAAAAGGTGTGACTCAACAAACCACTCTATAGATGGCAGAGTGTTTGAACTTTTCACCACCCACACCATAAGCTCCACCCTCTAGAACTAGGGCTCTATAATTTCAGTGACCCACATCAGCACCATCTCTCCTCAGAGACAGGAGGGAATAAGAATTTTCTTTCTAAGGGCACAGGGAATTCATGAGAGCACCTAGTCAGAAAGCTGATTCTGAATGACTCCCAGGAAAACAGAATCAATCTAACCTGGCTGGGTCACTAACATAAGTCTATCAATGGCACAGAAAAAAAAAAACACTAGTACATTTCTGAAAAGCTCTCTGACTTCGGCTTATTTTAAGCACCCAGGTATTGAAACTGCTTCTGAGTACAGTACAGTAACAGTGAGGGCAGAAGGATGGTGGGCCCTGGGAGTCATATTTGAGCCCTTTCAGGCATAACTGTGCCAGATTCATAGACACCTAGTAACTAAAGTCCAGAGGGCCCAGGGCTGTCTGGAAGAGGCCATGAGCTAAGAAGAATTACAAGCAGGTTACACCTGTCAAATAGGCAGGAGACATGTGCAGTCCGGACAGACAGGAGAGATTATGAGTGGGTGCACGTGGGCAAGGGATGGGAAACAGGATTTCACTCATATGCCAATGGTAGGGGTTTGCTAAAAGAAAAACTTACGTCAAATTAAATTTAAAAGAGTTTAATTGAGCAAAGAAGAATTCACGAATTAGGCAGGACATGAACCAGAATATGTTCATGTACCAGCAACTCTGGCACTGCCGCATGGTGGGAAAGACATTATGAATGGAAAAAGGAAACAGCTGGATTGGTCAAGGCTAACAGTTTTGCCTTATTTAAACATCATTTGAATGGCTAGCCACCTGCCCCTGAGTGGCTGAGACTCAGCTGCTTGTTACCAGAGTGGGTTGCAGTGTGTTTGCACAGCCAGGTAGGTCACAGTTCACTGTGTATGGTGAAAACTTCAGGCCAGACTTAAAATATGTCAGGAAGCAGCTTTTGGCTAAACATAATGTAAGAACCTCCCCCCTTTTGACCAATTTTGAGAGGTTGACTGAAACTTAAGGCATTGATGTCACTCTGTCACTGTCAAAAAGGTATTTATTTCCTCTCAAAACTTGCTGGGAAACAGCAGAACAGTGGGTCTTTTTAAGATGGGAAACCCGACTTCACCTTACTTCTTTGTATGAGCTGGAGCAGAGGGTAACTCTTTATTACTGGAATTCCCCCTTTTGTAGGAGAGAAAAGAAAAAAACTTAGTTTGTTTTGGGGTCTATCTCCATCCTTAAAGTTTCCATTTGACTATGTCACACTTAACATGAGTGACTCCATTTTGCTTTGACCTGGTCTGGCCCGTTAGGGCCCATTGTACAAGCTGAGTCTAAAACAGAGGCCTCGTATAATTTTGTTTAACAGGCTGCTGGGGGTATTGAGTTGAGAATGATCTCCAGCCTCATCTGGTCACTACAGGAAAGAGTGCTGTGATTAATTAGCACAGTGTCACGTGGCACAGGATGGGGAGTAGGAAAGGCCATGCCCCCCCTGCCCTAGGAGTTCGGGCAGCACTCATCCAATAAGCAGAGTGGCAGTGGGAAAGAACAGGGACGATTCAGCTACAAACAGCCAGAGGCTAGGCAAGGGTCTGAGCGCAAGGAGGGGACACCACCCACAAAAATGTAAGGTGATGATGCTCAAAAATTTATGTGACCCAATTGCCAAGATGGGGAAGCAACCCGAGTGCCCATCAACCCATCAAAGGATTAATAAACTATGGCATGTGTAAACCGTGGAATACTATTCAGCCATAAAAAGATGAAGACTTTACATCTTCTGTATTTATCTGAATGGAGTTGAAACACATTCCTCTTAGTAAAGCATCACAAGAATGGAAAAGCAAGTATCCAATGCACTCAATACTAATGAAACCCATAGAAAAACAACTACATGCCCACATGAGAGAAAAACACAGTGTAGTCAAGTTTAGGGGAAGAGGTAACAGGAGGGGGAGTGGCATTGGTAAGCTCTCACCTAATTTGCCCAGTGTAAGGGTTATAGCAAACCCCCCCTAGATTGAAATATTCAACTACAACTTGAACTTTACCTTGGAAATGCAAATAATGTAACCTAACCATCTGTACCCTCATATGAATCTGAAATAATAATTTAAAAATGTACGTGACCCCAAACTCCATATACTGTATATATGTTTATTCTATAGGCAAGGACTATGTCAGAGTGTGGGCAGACCCCAGACTGCCAGTGGGGTCAGCTGGCCACAGCTGAGCAGGGAGGCAGTTTGGAGAAGTAGAAGGCCAGCAGCTCCCGACACCAGGAAGCCCTGGTACTGACCTGGAGATGGTGACAGAGTCAAGTCCAGCAAGAGTAGAAGTTAAGCAGGGGTCTTAGGACTTCTCAGGCTGCCAAAATCTGAGCACTAGGAAACCACAACAGACAAAAAAGATTTGGTGTTGTCCACCTGGGAGCAAAACAAACGCTTAAGGAGCTGGGAGTGAAAGCAGAGGTGTGTATGGTTTATCTCACAAAGGTACAAGTGAATCTTTCTAAAAGTAGAATATAAACATCTTAACACAATAACTAAGAAAATGACATAAAGGCTAGGTTAAATAGTTTGATAAAAATATGTCAAATTGTATATAAAAACACCACACTGTATCCTATGATTGCATTAATGTACACAGCTATGATTTAATAAAAAATTAAAATTAAAAAAAAAAGCAGAGGTGTGAGAAGCTAGGAGAGTAGGGGGTGTCTAGGAGCTAACCAGTAACAGGAAAAGCAGAGATATGGGTTAGGAGCTAACCAATAACAGGAAAAGCAGCCCAAACTGGCCAGGGTCCAGGACCCAGATAAAGAGGTGAGACCAACAGCTGCAGCCAGCATAGTGCATGCATACCTGGAGAAGGGTTTATTTGCCGGAGGATCTGGGTGGCAAATAGTCTCAGACCTAAGGATCCAGATGCATTCACAGGACAGAGAGCCCAGCTGCAGCTAATTAAGAAAAGGCAGGGCTCTAACATCACTTCAGGACCCAGCCAGAGACAGAGCAGCCTCTGGTCCGCAAGCTCCCTTCCTCATTCAGAGGAATATTTGCTAAACAGCTGCACGGTGCCAGGAGCCCAGAGGTAACAAAGCTCACTCCTGCGCCCTCCAGCAGCTCCAGGTCAGGCAGGAAAAACAGACAAGCTCAAATCTGCATAACGAAGGTGTGCTGTAAAAAGATAAACACAGCCTGCAGTGGGAGCACACAGGCAGCAGAAGCTACAGCTCCTGTCTTAAAGTGAGTACGGATGCATTGAGTGCGGGAGCCAGGATAACAAATACCCACGGACAAGTGCCTGAGCCGCCCAGGCATGTTAGAAATGCATCACACACATTAACTCATTTCACCGTCTGAGGGAAGAATGATTACCCTTTTACAGATGAAGAAACTGAGGCTTAGACATAAATAATTTCCTCAAGGTCCCAAAGCTAATAAGTGGCAGAGTCACAATGCAGACCTTTCTGGTCCTCCCCCAGAGCTGTGCTTTGCTGCCTCTTAAGGGAAGGTTAGAATTAGACCTGAAAGGTCACTCTCAAAAGATGTCTCCCCATTGAAATTCACCTTGGAGGTCACCTCGTCTAAGAGATACATGGGGTGAGAACACTTAGTTGATACCATCAGGAATCTTGAACTTTCAGGTTTCTCTGAACCCTCTGAGTGTGCAGAAGCATCCCATTCCTCTCTATTAAAAGTTATGGTCGGCTCCATGCTTGTAACTCAGTGGGTAGGGCACCAGCCACATACACCGAGGCTGATGGGTTCAAAATCCAGCCCGGGCCACCTAAACAACAATGACAACTGCAACAAAAAATAGCCAGGCATTGTGGTGGGTGCCTGTAGTCCCAAATACTTGGGAGGCTGAGGCAAGAGAATCACTTAAGCCTGAGAGTTTGAGGTTGCTGTGGGCTGTGATGCCATATCACTCTTCCTGGGGTGACATGGTGAGACTCTGTTTCAAAAAAAAAAAGAAAAGCGTCAACGTCACTAGCCCAAAATGGGCAGCCAGCAAGGATACTACTCAATCTGAAATTTTTTAAAAATCAAGGATAAACGATCAGGAAACTGAGGGCTGTCACCTCAATAAAAAGTCATGATCTCTTGCCCAGTTTATAGTTATGACCCAGTTTGTGACCCTGAAATCTATTCCTGAAAAGAGAGGCATGGCTTGGATACGTGGTTTGCAGCTGGTGATCTGGCAGATGCATTGTTTTCCAGCCCCATCAGAAAAAAGAATCAGAAACACGTAATGCTGTATGTTCACACTTTTGATGGAGGGCTACATTAACTCTGCCATCCTGTCATAATACAGTCCAAAAAAACCCCTGTGCTGGCTTGACATCCCATAGGGTAACATAACAGATCGTAACACAGTAGCTTTATGCTAACCGGATTGGATTAACAAGTTAGGGGCTAGTACATTGCAGGCCTGGGAAAGCCACATGCAACTCTGGAAGGCAGAAATAAACCCTGTAAAGAACAATAAACCCTAGAAGGATTCAGGAACCTGCCATATCAGCAAAAATTTTAGGTGTCCAGCAGTCTAAGGAATGCTAGGGCAGCCCCTCCAAAATGAAGATTACTGTGTCCTGCATATCCCACCAACAAAAGAGACCAGTATCACCTGCTTCCAGTGATGGGATGGGTACCTAAGATACTTTTGACCTTCTCACCACACCTGGAGTCAGCACAGTGGGGTATATGGGTATCCCTGAATGCTATGGCCCTGCAGAAATGGGCAAAACTCTAACTACCAACAGAAGTGACTGAAAGCTACCTAATCCAGGGGCATCCCAAACTCACTTCCCATGACCAGGATCCCAGAAGGTTTACCCTACTCCAACACCACCCAACACAAAAGGAAGTTAGAGTTCACATTTTTCTTTAAAAGTCTTGCCAAGTAAATACATTGCAAGGACCCCTCCCAGGTGCTTGGAAGGGGACTGTACAAGTGAGGCGCCCTAGGGCTTAAACACCCTTAGGTCAGGTCCCCCATGGCTGGGAGCGGAGAGTGAGTGGAGAGATGGGAGGGCGGTGTCAGGGCAGGGCTGGAGCTGGCCAGGAGTGCTTTAAATGGCAAGGCATTGTTCAGAATGTCTTTTCCTTTCCCTATAAACATTTTTACCCTATGACAATTGCCAAGGGCTTTTTGTTTGTTTATTTTGTCAAACTAGGTTCCATCAAATATTCTTGTAATGAGGAACAGTTGGTGAAGTACAGACGCTGGGAGAGGAGCCGACTCTCCATCCTCATCCAAAATGAGAGTGATGGGGCCCAAGAGCCTGGCTCCTTAGCTGCTGCTCTGGATGGCAATTAGAAATACTGGACATTCTTGCCATGCTCTAAAATTCAAGAGCTTCAGACCACGGCATGGGAGCCTGCTGCCTCAGCTGCCCCCCCAACAAATCAATGATATTTGCTAGTCAGTGACTTCTGGATGAATGGCACTATTGAACTGCAAAATATTTGTATTATTGCTTTTCCTCTTTGATCTCCTGGGACATGATACATTTATGATATTGTAATTGTTTCCATGGCAGCAAATCATATTGTCCCAACCAGGGGACTTTGTGACTTCATGGCTGGATTAAGAAAAAGGAAAAATCCGATTGGGAGTGAAAATTTTGCTCAAGCACAAATATCTTCAATGACAGCAAGGGGAATAGAGCAAATTACAGACAGGCAAAATTGCTTTCGCCTTAAATGTTCTTTTCACAAGTTCATCTGGGTGCGAAAGCCCCTCCTCCAGGCATGTAATTTGTGTAATGATGCCTCCTTGCTTGAATTCACAGACGGCTAATGGCGAAGCTCTTCTATTTCGGGAAAGCTAATACTAATTGTTTTGCAGCAAGTATCTGGATTTCTGCTGCCAGCAGTTTGGTTTGGTTTTTCTGTTTGTTTGTGTGTGTGTAGTTTTACTCCCTCAAGGTTTTACCTCCACAAGTTCATTTGGAATAAATCAATTTCCAGATAAAAATTAGGCTTTTGTCATCTGAAAATCTGTTAAGAACTCTCTCTCCTCACTAAAGACATCTGCTTTGCCTTATCTGGGTTCCTATTGACTTTATTCTCATGTTTCCAGAGTCATTAGTATCTGCCTGGTGCCTAAGAAGAAAGCAAAATTTCTTTCTAATTTTGAAGCCACTTCGATTCACCTCGGTTTGATTTAACCACATACCAAGCAATGACTTGGGATTTTTAATCAATCTTTCTCCCCCCTACCCCATCCCTGTTCTTATATACAAATATTTCTAGTACTTTCTACTGGTCATTCTCCTCTTCTCTTCCTTTTAACCCTCAGATTTCTGAAATATGCAAGTTCTTGCTGATTCATGAACTTCTTGCCAATCACCTCACCCAGGAACACCACACAGTGTCAGCTCTCTGCATGCCCTGGAAAGTCACAGCTTCTTACCAGGGTCCCTCCATCACGCTTCTCTATTCTTCCTCGGAACACTCTACCTTGTTAAATCCTGTACAACAGACCACTCCTCAGTATGACTCCATTAACAGGTGCATGGTGATGGTCAGTTTCCTGTGTCCACTTGGGTAGACTCAACTACTCAGTTATTCAATCAAACCTTAATCCCCTGGCTTGGCACCCGTAGCACAGTGATTATAGCATTGGCCACATACACCAAGGGTAGTAGGTTTGAACCTGGCCCAGGCCAGCTAAACAACTGCAAAAAAAAAAAAAATAGCCAGGTATTGTGGTGGGCGCTTATAGCCCCAGCTACTTGGGAGGCTGAGGCAAGAGAATCGCTTAAGCCAGCGGTTCTCAATGTGTGGGTCACGAACTGTATTAAAGGGCCACGGCATTAGGAAAGCTAAGCCCAAGAGTTTGAGGCTGCTGTGAGCTGTGATGCCTACCAAGGGCGACATAGTGAGACTGTCTCAAAAAAAAAAAAAACCTTAATCCCAGTGTTTCTAGGTATTTTGTAGATGTGGTTAATATCTACATTTAATTTATTTTAAGTAAAGTAAATGACTGTCACACAATTATTTTAAGGCCCAGAGAGCAAAACCTGGGATTTCCCAAAGAGGAAATTCTGCCTTAATACTAAAACATCAACTCCCACCTGAGTTTCCAGTTTACCCCCTGCCCTCAGGATTTAGCTCCTGCCAGACCCCATATCGACATTAGCCAATTCATTAACATCAATCTGTGTGTCTGTGCGCGCTCATTATGTTTCTCGGAAGAACCTTGACTAACCCACACACATGACACACCAGGTGTCCAGTGACATGCTGAGCCCGGGCTGTAATAAATGCAAAGGATCCATAAGACCTGATCCATTTCCCCCAAAGACCTTACAATTCATGGGAAAACCACGATAACCCTGCCTGAAACAACTTGTTAAAAATTATAAACACGGGGTTTAGATGTTGTAGGTACACGCCCAGAAATTAAGCAGAAATAAAGGTCAGGGAGAGCTTCAAGGCCCATTTATGGAAAAAGTGAGTGTTGATCTGGCACTGGGAGGGTATGAAGGTTTGCAAAGGCACAGCATGGTTCAAAAGGTACCAGGGGAGAAAAGCCACATAGACAAAGCCCCAGAGTTGGGAATCAGTACAGGATCAGCAGCACACAGATCAGTCCATAGGGTGATCAGCTTGGAAAGCAAGACTGGAGGGGCAGACTGAGAATGGATTTTAAAGAGCTCCAGTAAACACTGGAAGGATTGTGTCAATTTCATGTGTTGGGAAAAGATCCTAGAATTGAGTCAGAGAGGGAAACTCAAGGCTGACTGAAATTCAAGTTCCTTGCCCAAGTGCCCATGGCAAGTTTCAAGTTAGTGGCAGGATCGGAGAACCAGCTTTCTTGACCCCTCAATCTAACCTTGTTCCCACAACTCCCCTCTTCCTCTGCACAGAATACAGAGATGATGTCATGAAATGGGCATCACAAGATTGTGGTTTTTTGGTAGACAATAGGAGCAGGGGAAAGAAGTTAGAGAGAGCAAGATCCCAGGGTTATGAAATGAGGGTCTCTCCTAGGGAATTAAATTGAGGTGGGAGGCAGGGAGGGCCTGAGCTCACACAATCCTCTCCACCTTCACCCTTTCCCATGCCTCAGTGCCTGGCGGTGCCCGTGGCTCCTTCCCCAGCTGCTGTCATGTCTTCTCTGACATTATTCTCTCCTCTTTTGACACCCCTTCTCTGGATCCTCCTCCTCTGCCACATGAGTGCAAGTGTTTCACAAGAAACCATCTTTGGCCATCTTGTCTTCTGTTTTTAACAATATCCTGGTAATCGTCATTGATCTCCTTAACACTCGCCTTGGTTGAGGAGTAAAAAGTACCTGAATTGCTGGGTCCCAGTCTGACCGCGGTTATGCACTTCAGGCTCATTAAGTGTAACTGCCTACTGGAGCTGTGAACTACCCACCTGGATACTCCACCAGCTCTTCTAACTCACAGTGCCTGAAACTCATCGCTTTCTTTTCCAAATCTGATTATCTGCTCTTCCCTATTTCTGACTTGGGGATCAGACACTTGGGCCCAACATCTCAGGGCCCTGTTTGTCATAATTTCTTCATCTTTATTCTCCATGGTCAATGGGATGCTGAGTCCTATTGATTCTGCCCTAACAATATCACCTCCACATCCCCTGTGCCCACATTTCCTCTTCCTCCCCCACTGCCCAAGTTAGGTGGCCGTGTTCTCCAGCCCCGATGAGTAAGCCTTGCCTTGCATTCCTCATGTCCAACCCATTGTAGAGGCTACGCCTAGTTTAACACTCCTGAAACACAGCTCTGATGCATTATTTATCGCTTCAATATTCTTAAATCTCTTTCTAATGCCTTCAAAATGAAATTCAAAGTGCCCAGGCTCTCCTGTCCACTTTACTTCTCCCTGCGTGCTCTAGGCTCCATCAAAACTCAGCTCAGACTCCTCTCCTCCCCACGCCTGGTTGTCTTGCTTCTGTGTCCTGTTCATGCCACTCCCTCCATCTGAAAAGCCTCCCCCAAGACCTGCTTATCCTAATACTACCGACTCTGAAGGCCTATCTCAGATGTTCTCTCTTCCCTGAAGGCTTCTCCAATCCAAACAGAAGTAGGGTTTCCCTTGTCCACATTTTCACAAACCCTAATTTAAGACTCATTATTTTCTGCCTTAAATTCTATTAATAACTGCTGGATATATTTTACTTCTTAGCCTAGATTGCAAACTCCTTGAGGGCGGAATACCACTCCCCCCACCTAAGCATTTAGCAGTATTTTTGCATTTATTAGGCAATAAATAAATATTTCCTTAATACATTCCCTCTCAAGGAAGAAACTGTAAGACTTGCTGTTGATTGCGGAGGGGAAATCCTTAGAGAGGAATAAAAAGGACTTAAAAGGTTTCAGGATCAGCTGAGTTGAAGGAAAATATGATATTGGTGGGGACAGTGACAGTGCAAGGTGATTGGGGAGTTTTAGTTTGACAGGGAGACATCTGAATGGAAACGGCCAGCAGGAAGCTGGAAATATGAAACTGGAAAGGAACATGGGGATGACAGAGAAGGCTCTGAGTTTACATACGATTCTCAGTGAACCAAGTGAAGAAAGAGAAGGTGTAAGTTAAGAACCTGAGCGTTAAAAAGTAGGAGAATAGGAAACAAAGAAACCACACCCTTAGAGTGAGAGACAACTAAGATGGTGAAGAGGACATTTCCACAAAGAGATGGCAACAGTGTCAAATATAAAGACATGTGTAAGTCACTCACTGAATCGCTGTCTATTGAAAGCCTACCATGTGCCCAGCCTTGCTGGACGTGCTCAGTGTAGAACATGGCAGAGTCACAGCGATGACCATATCAGGTGGGGAAGCACTATAGGCACAAGATAAAGTAAGGTAAGGGGAGAGATGATGATGAGGGTGTCACCCTAGCGGGGTTGGCTGGGAAAGGCCTCACCATGGAGACACTGAAGCAAAATGCCGGATGGATGAAGCCAGGGAGCAAACCACATAAGTATCTGTGCAGAGTGTGTCCAGGCAGGGGAGGGCAGGGTAGCTTCCACGAGGACCCCTCGCCTGCTCCAGGAGATGAGGAGTGAGACCGTGAGATGAAGAAGGAGACCATTTGGAGAAGTGAGCATCTGCTAGGTGAAAGTGTGGACAGATGAACAGAAATCATGCCAGGAGGAGTTGGGAGAAGGGGACAGAGGGCATTGGAAGTGAGCCTGGTCTTTCCATCCTTACCTGGTCCACCATCTGCCCCCCCAGAGAAAACAGCTCCTTCCTGAGGGTCTAATTCATCAATACCACCATTTTACTGGTGCCATGACAAAGGGCTTCTGAGCAGATCTTCTGTTTGTTTTTAGTCTTTAATACCGTTTACTAGCCAGCCCTGATGCCCTTTTCTCTCCGTCTTCGGCCTCTCACGCCTGCCTTTCTCTTGTCTCTGTCTGCCACAGACACTGGTCATTTCCCGTAGAGCTGCCTTCCTCCTCCGACTTCTTCCCTCTAACTCTATCAAACATCTTCCCCGGACCCTCACCCCCTTAGAGAGAATTCTTGTTTTATGGATCTGTCATTAATTTTTTTTTTAATTTCATTGTCTCAGGTTAATTTGAGGGTACAAAGAATTAGGTTACAATGTTTGCCTTTGTTAGAGACCCTCTTATAATTACATCCCACCCCCAAGAGGTGTGCCACACACCCTAACAAGGGTGCCCTAAGGGGGAGTATACCCATCCCCCCTCCCTCATTCCCCTGCCCCCACCTTGAATTGATTTGAGTTTTTCTCTTATATGAGCGTGTATTAGCTCATCTACGGGCTTCATAGTAGTATTGAGTACATTGGATTCTTGCTATTCCTTTCTTGTGATACTTTGTCATTTTAATTTTACTTCTCTTACTTTTCTTGCACTGGGATTCTAACAGATTTCCACATCACTAAAGGTAAAGCCCAAGATGTTGATTAAAGGCCAGAAACTTCTGCCTATCTCAGCCCCTTCACTGATCCTCCCCCTTGGGTCTCTGAATGTACCCCTCTCCTTGCCACACACCTGGGAAAGGAAAACTCACAGGATTGATTCAGTAAGGGCCCCAGTTCTTCCTGGCTCTCATGCAGTTCCCAAACACTGCCTCCATCCTCTGGCATTCATATGCATGCCCTCACCAGTTGCTTCCAGTTCTAGGCATTTATTATGAATGTGAGGTCAGGGGAATGCATGGCTAGGTGTGGTGTGGGTGTGTGGCTTGGTTTTTGTCAGCTCTAAAGATGGCACCTGCTCTCTGTCACATGTTGGCTTTCCCAAGTAGAATAAGGATTACATCTTTGTGATTTTCTGTGCACAGGCTACCCACATTGGGACTTAGTTTTTTTGATGTGAAATTTATGGCTAGATGCCTGAGGACAGGACATCATTTCATTATTCTTTGCAACTCCAGGACCGATTGCAATAAATGGTACCCAGTATTTGTTCTACCTGTGTTGATCATTTATCCAAAGGATAATCTAATGGACTATCAAAGACAAAGCTGGGCACTAAAGTGGTAAGGACAAATTTTAATCATTAGTAACTATTGCAATAAGAAAAAAGTCCAATGTGAACTGAACTCAACCTCGATTTGTAGAGGTGGCTGGGTGTTTTAAAGAGTTGGTGGGGGAGGCAAGTGGAGGTGCAGTAGAGTTGGGGAACTGAAAAGCCACAACAATCAGAAAGGAGGTACTGATCTATATGAAATCCATCTGGGCTTCCTAACTGGCACTTACCAAAATTAGGTTCTCACCTCCCATAGAGACTGGGCTATAGGGACCCTATCTTTAGGTGTCAGCTAGAACAAAAAGAAATGCTTTTGGTAGGCTTGAGTTTTCTCAGGCAGGCATTTTAGTGGGGTACAAGGTCATGGGAGAGATACAGCCTTGAGCTGTTAGAAACTGTTAAGTATTTGTCCTCATCTTTATAGGTCAAGGTTGAGGCCTAGTCAAGAAGATAGCTCAGAGGAGTCTGGCTAGAGTTTGGTCAGGAAGAGAACCTTTGCCAGAACCATGGTTGTTGCCAACAGAAACTGGGACACGTCTAATAGAAAATTAAACAAAGGGCATTCACATGTGATGCACCTCTTACTTCTGATAGTAAAACTTCATAATGCTTTGAGAATGTCTGTAAGTATATGTGTTAATGGGGCAGGTCAATTAGGCCCCGAGGATTAATGGGCTAAACAAATGAAGAGATCCTTGAGCTAATAATGTTGGGAGGAGGAAGCACTGATGAAATTGGGAAATCCCCAAGCACAAGTCTGTGCTCATAGCTTAAAAAGCAATAGCAAAACATGCAGCATTTTTACTTTGCAGCTTGGTTAAAAGGCAACAGGCAGGCCAAGCCCAGTCATTACAACAAAATGTGTTCTGAATCTATCTGCCTTCAACTCGTTGAAGTTACAGGAAAATGTATTCCCTTATTCCCCAACCCTGAACCCCCTTGCAAAACACATTTCACGAATTCCCATCACAGAACAGCAGAGTCAACCAGCCAGGAATTGTGATTTTAGCCTTTCTCTGAAGAATCTCCTCCTGGCTCCTAACAATGCCAGTTCTTGGCCCCATTCAAACCAGCATTATTAGCCTGTGCACTCACTTGGCCTGGACATCACTCCTGGGTCGCAGGACCTGGCTTCAGAATAGCGAGGGTGCAGAAGACAGAAGCAGAGAACAAGGGCGGGAGCCCTCTCGAACTGATTACTGCTCTGTGAAGTACAAGGTCAGGGGAAGGAAGTCCACAGCCTCGCCTAGAAACGAAGAGCTGGCCGCCTGTGGGAGCAGCTGTTGCTGAAGAGGAGTGAGCAGGGGATGGGACCTTGCCCAGGGCTCCCAGGGGCACTGCCCCTGTGCCTGTCCTTCCCGGGAGCTCCTATCCCACCCTGTGGCCCTCAGCTGCACACACACCCGCTGAAGTAACAGAGTTGATGCCATCCTAGGTGAACTCTCTGGCCTAAACCTCAAAGTCAACTGAAAGGGTTTTTAAAAACCTGTGCCAAAAAAAACCCCACCTATACAATAATCAATTTGAGGGGAATCTGCTGGCGGGAAAAGAAAAACAGGCATTGCCAGCATCCCTCCCAGCATTGATGGAGTGAAAGCTGCCACGGAAATAAAACCTTTGGTTTTATTTTTTCCTGAGCTTCTCTACCAGGGAAAACAATGAGAAATGTCTACCTCGCCTTTGTTGGCTGGGAATTTCATCAGAATTCCCATCTCTGCTATTTTCATTCTGTCCTCTTAACCAGATGCAAATTCCGATATACACACTAGAGGTCGCTGTTCATTACAACCAAATCTCACTTCCCCGAACCGGCCGGAGAAGCAGGACCGCCCCACATCTTCACTGCGGAGGGAACAGGCTGAGCGCGGGCTTTGGTGGACACACCCGGCGGGCCACGTACAGTGCGTCCCTGCGAGGACGTTGTTCTTCATCTCACAAGACAAAAGTATAAAAGGAGGAAAAAGCAAATCATACGAGGGGCTTCATATTGATTCGATTTTTCAAAAGAACTGCATAATTTATGACCTTTCAACAATTCTACTTATGTGTCTTCCCCGTCCGGACCACTTCTTCCAAAGTGACCCATCAAACCACCTGAGGAGTGTACAATAAGGAGGACTTCAATAAACGCCAAGGCTTAAATGTGGCCCATACCTGCAGTTGGCCACTACCAGTGACACCACTGGGTTTGTATCTGTCCCGGCTGGTGGTGTGCCCAGAATATAACACAGCTAAGAAATAAAATGACAGGACCACAGAACTGGTAACACCGTAAGCAATTACAGCCCCTCCTGATGTTGAGATTTCTAAAGACATCCAAAGAGCAGTCTCCTAATTGGAGGCCATTATTAATGAAGCAGGACTCTGCCTGGCCGTTCCCTGGTCGGTCTTCCTACCTACGTTCATCTGTTTCTTTTTCAGGCCTAACACGGGGAACTGCCTTCAGCACAGACCAGTCCCAAAGGTGATACAGAAGCCAGATTTGGCATAAAAGTCAGTGACTTTGCCATCTCAAGCATTTATTTACTGTTTACCGCCTTCCCCTTTCTGGCCTTTACTCTAAACCCAAAGCAGAATCTCAGTGAGATTGCACCATCAGACACTGGTGCAAAACAATGTAGACTCAACATTATGATCAAGGCACTGGCAGCAAGGCTTAGGGAAAATCCTAAAAGATAGAGCCTGAAGCACTGGTATTGACTAAAAAGGTTTCTTGGTAAAGAGTGGGACTTAGACTATTCTCCACGTCGGCAGCGAGCAGAGGCTGGCACAGCCAGGCAGGGAAAGGGAAGCAGACAGGAGCCTGGATTCTATGAGGAGGCTGGCCTATACTCTGCTCTCAGGTGGAGGTGCTTCACTGAGTTGGATGAGTGAGTGCTGTCTCAGGAGAGGAGGAGTACTGCCTCTCCTCTGGGGAGGAGGAGTCTGACTATACACCTTTTTTTTATTGTGGTAAAATATACAACTATGAATGTTTATGCCCTACCTCCCCAAATTTGCATGTTGAAACCTGACCCCACTGTGGCCTAATAGCTGGGGCCTTTGGGGAGATGATTAAGTCATGAGGGCTCTGGAATTATGCCCCTATAAAAGAGGTCACAGGGATCATGTTTGCCCTTCTGCTGTGTGAGGACACAGGGAAGGCACCACCCCAGGAGGAAGGGGCCCTCCCCAGGTGCGAATCTGTTTGTGCTTTGCTCTTGGATTTCCCAGCCTCCAGAACTGCGAGCAATAAATTTCTATTGTTTATATATTACCTAGTCTAGGGTAATTTGGTATAGCAGCCCAAACTGAGACATAAATATATACATACACATATATATTAGCAAAGCATAGGAGTTCCAATTTCTCTATATCCTTGCCAACACTTGTTTTCATGTGTGTGTGTGTGTGTGTGTGTGAGAGAGAGAGAGAAGAGAGTGATAACAGCTATCCTAATGGATAGGATATGGTATCTCATTGTGGTTTTGATTTGCAACATTTACCATTTTACTCATTTCTAAATGTGCAATTCAGTGGCATTGAGTAGATTCATAATTTTGTCCAACCATCACCACTAAACCATCTCCAGGACCTTTTCATCATCTCAAACTGAAACTCTGTAGCCATCAAATACTAACTCCTCATTTTTCCTCTCCTTAGTCCCTGGCAACCAGCACTCTGCATTCTGTCTCTGTAAGTCTGACTACTCTATGTACCTCATATAAGAGAAATCATACAATATTTGTCCTTTTGTGTCTGGCTCATTTCACTTAGGATAATGTTTTCAAGGTTCATAATCATATGTATCAGAACTTCTTTCTTTGTAAAGCTGAAAGATTTTCCATTGTGTGTATATGCTACATTTCATTTACTGGGTCCTCTCTTGATGGACATTTGGGTTGTTTCCACCTTTTGGATACCATGAATAATGCTGCTATCAACGCTGGTGTACAAGTGCCTGAGTTCCTGAGTTCCTGATTTCAATTTCTTTGGGGGTATATACCTCAGAGTGGAATTGCTGGGTCAATATGATAACTCTATGTTTAAGGAACTCCTCAACTTTTTGCCACAGTAGGTACATTATTTTACATTCAAATCAGCAAAGCATAAGAGTTCCAATTTCTCTATATCCTTGCCAACACTTGTTTGTGTGTGTGTGTGTGTGTGTGTGTGTGTGTATGTAAAGAGAGAGATAACAACCATTCTAATGGATAGGATATGGTATCTCATTGTGGTTTTGATTTGCAATTCCCCAATGACAAGTGATGTTGAACATCTTTACATGCGCTTATTGGCCATTTGCATGTTTTCTTTGGAGAAATGTCCATTCAAGTCCTTAAACCGTGTTTTTTTTCCTAAATATTAATGGAGTATGAGCGTTTTAGTTACAGGGGTGAATTGAATAAAGCTGAAGTCAGGGCTTTCAGTGTGCTACCTTTGACAAGTTTGAATGACCATGCCCTATGAAGTAGGATGCTTCTGTCCTGACTCAGCCACTTAGTAGCTATGTGACTCTGAGCCAGTTACCTAATTTCTGTGTGTCTCGGCTCCTTCATCTGCAAGATAATAGTATCTGTCTCCTAGGATTGCATGCGGATTAATTTGTATCTATAAATCACGCTGAATAGTGCCCTAGACAATAAGAATTACACTTATTTCTATATGAGAACACTTTGAGAGGGGAGAAACTGTGCGAAGTGGAGCAATAGGAGGCAGTTTCCTGTCACCACTGTTGATGGGGATGGCCTCAGAGATCTTCTAGTCCTGCCCTTCTATGTTACAGAAGAGGAAAAGAGACAAAAAGACAAGCCCCTGTACCCAGCAGCAAGAGGGCCCTTGGACTCTTTATCTCCAATATTCAAGTCCAGGACTCTTTCTGACACACCTAATTCCTTTTCTTCACTACTATTTAAGACTGCAACATTGTGTTAATGGGATAAGACTTGAACATCTTCAAACTCACCTTGACAACCTGTATTGGCACAGCAAGCTTGTATCAGCTGGCCTGCAAAAGTTGTCAGTTCTGAGGATCAGAGGGGTGAGCGAGAGGCAGTGTCGCCTCCAAAATTTCCTTTTGCAGGAGACGAGCCCCAGTCTCTCCCCAGTGTCTGGGTTCTCCAGGTTTGCAGTTAGCATCACTGGTTCCCACTTTCCCCTCCTCCCTCCTACATATGTAAGAAAAACCAATTAGAGTGGAAACTTGGGATCACAAGACCCTCACGGTTGAGAGATGACTTGTGGGAGCCCACACAAAGCACCCCAGAGCGCAGGCAGCCTCATGCACTTCAGATGTTCTCACTGAACAGAACCTTGTTTATCTGTGTGCAACTTCAATTGTTCATGCCTGCCAGCAGGTGTAGTGAAGCTAAGTGCTTCCCAGCCCCCACGGGGACAGCTGCCACAGAAATAAGTGGATAAATGGACAGAGAATGAGCTGAAGCTACATGGCCTGTTGAAGCTTTTCCCCACCCTCCTAGAAACAGACCACCTGGCCTCACTGGCTGGTGAATCAAGATGGTCTTTTCTCTTAGTGCCTGAAGGTAAAGTGCATTTCAAGTTTTTCTTTTTTTTAGATTTTTGAGACAGTCTCACACTATCACCTAGGCTACAGTGTTGTGGCATCAGCTTAGCTCACAGCAACCTCAAACTCCTGGACTCAAGCAATCCTTCTGTCTCAGCCTCCCAGGTAACTGGGACTACAGACACCTGCCACAATGCCTGGCGAATTTCTCTATTTTTAGTAGAGATGGAGTCTCATTCTTGCTCAGGCTGGTCTCAAATTCCTGAGCTCAAGAGATCCACTGGCCTTGGCCTCCCAGAGCATAGGATTACAGGTGTGAGCCACTGCAACCGGCCCATTTCAAATTTCTTAAACCCTTCTTCTCCAGCAGCAGAATCTGTTCCTATCAGCTTTGCCTAAACCCAGATGCTCTCATCTCTTAGATTCTGCTAGTGCGATTTCTCCTGTCCCCCACTCTAAACAATTTCACCAGCCCATGCACCTCATCTCTGACTAAGCCCCTGGCCCCTCTCTGTACAGCCTGCTTTCTGATGATTCACAGCAAATTTCCTGTTTGGTTTCTTTTAGAGATGCATGGCTCTGAATGTTTTCACCCGCCTTCCTGGGGCCACCAGCCCAAGGAGCTTTATCTCACTTGTGAGTTTAGCAGCTGTGCTCCTCCACGGAAGCCACCCCAGGTAAAAAGCAGTTTCACTTGTAAACAATGTTTTGATTATTTCTTCTTCTGTATACTTCCCTCTTTCCTTTGAAGGCTAATAACAGCGGGCATTATGGCCCCAGGGTCCTAGGTCCATCTTCCTGGGCAGCATGTCCAGTGAGCACAAGAAGAGCTAACAGGCTTCATCACCCCTGGGCAGTGGGGTGAGGCCACAGCACCATGGAAGCCCCAAATCTTCCATTTAGAGGAAGAAGTCAGAGCTTTGAGGGTTGGCCCAATGCAACAGGAAAGAATGGTTAACCCCGCGTGCAGAGTCAGCTACGGTGTATAGGCCACTGTTTTTGAACTGGGCTCTGCAGAAGGACCTCAAGAGAGAGAATGTGAGAGAACCAGCCTCTGGAGCATCTTTCCTCAAATCAAGCACAGCCTCTCTGTAATGTTTTATGCCAGCTTTTCCTTGGATGAAGAGTTTCTGTACCCCACACATACAAACCCCCTAGCGTACTGGAAAGGTCATGTCCTAGAAGGCAGGGTTCGGGGTCCCAGCCTATCTCTATGGCCTTTCACAAGACACGGAGCTTCTCAGGGTCTCCCTGCCCCATCTGCAATTGAGAGGCTTCTCTAGTTTTGTGATCTTCTCTTCCGTGTTACTTGTACACTTCCGATGACTGTGTCAGTTCCGAGTCAGAAAGACTTAGGGCTGAATTTCAGCTCAGCCACTCTGTTACCCAAGATGAGAATCTCCTCCTCCCAGAAGTTCAGTTCACCCTCACCTGCAATTGCTGATAATATGAATGGCCTTCATACTGACAGGTTGTTGTAAGAATTAAAAGTAACATATAAAACTTTTCTTGGCCCAAAGTGGTTGTTCAGTAAAGGGTGGCTGTGACGTACCATAATTTTTATGCATATAACCTTTCACTGAACCGTCCCAAATGCTAAGCATTGAAGCTACGGGTGAACAAGTAAAAACTTACCAAGATGTTCATACGAGGTTATTCACGGCAGCACAATCTGCAACACCAAAACAATTTGAAAGAGAATAAACAGAATGTGCCCATCCACCAGGAAGCAAATAAACAAATTACAGATTATAACTCTCTGTATATTTGCATTTTGTAGCTACGGATAGATTTGTTTATTGATTTATTTTATCAAAGGTCAGATTGCAGCCTATCCTTTGGTTTGTTTACCACATCATGCTTCTCTGTATTAAAGGTAAATTCTAGAAATGTTTTTTTTCATGTGAACATTCTATCTTCTATGTCTATTTGTTAAATAAATGTTTATTATGATGAAGCTGCTCATTATAAAGTGGGAGGCAGGTCACTCTCAGAGGGTGGCAGCGCCCTGGGCTTGTCTCAGGCCCCTCTCCACAAAGGCTGGGATCTTCCGGTGGGCTTTCTCTGGCCAGGCTTTTTCTCTGACCACACTAGCTCCACTCTGCTAAGTTACTTGGTCCTTCTTGGGGTCTTCAACAAGCACAGCTCTCTGACCCTTGTTATTATTTTTCTCTGTTTGACAATAAAGAAGGAGAAAAGGGTGTTTGTAATTCTCACCAGGTCGCAAAACATTCAACTGCATGCTCAGCTTGACATCACCAGGGTTTGAGTTGGAGAGGGCAGAGGTTCTATACACCCCCCTTCAGCAGGTAATCTGTTCCACCTGACAGACAGGAGACTGCTGTCCTTATATATAATGCTCAGATCTTTGAGGCATCTCTGTTTGGGTTTGGATATTTCTTCTAACTACCTTTACAATGAAATATTTTCTCTTTATGCATGCAGCTCAGTGCTAAGCAAATACTTTCATTGTACAGATTAAAATCTCTAGACTACAAAGCCAATACTAGCCCAAAATGGCAAAGTTTCTGGCTTAGGAAAGAGATTTGAAAGTAGGGTTGTTTAGCCCCCTTCTCATCTGTGAACACCCCACACACAGGCACGCTGAATGTCATGCTACTTCCTCTAGCTTCCAGACCCCTTTACAACATCCTGTCACATCTGATTTTTTCTAAAGAGTGTCAGCTCTACATGACTTCTCCGTCTCCCTCCCTCAATACACCAAACACCTCAAACAGACTCAGATTTCTCCGTCCTCACTCAAATGTCGGAAGGAAACGGAGAGGACTCACTCCTTTAGTTGATGGGGTGACTGACTCATGGCCTGATCATTCTCTCAGTGAAAGCGAAGGTTTTCAGCAGCGGCATTTTGTGCAAATCTTTACCCTGCTGAGATTACAAATCCTTTCCCTTCTTTCTTCCTACCCCAGCCCAAATTAACAGGTTGTCAGGCCACAACCTATTGTGAGAGGGTTCGTGGGGGTGGGAGGGTTCTTACCAAGAAGGCCATTTCTTTGTTCTAGGCTGTTCTCCTGGGATCCCAACTCCTTTCTACTTTGGGCATCCCATACTCTTTACCACCCTTATGCCTTTTCCCCCATAGCTCAGAAGCTACGGGCCAGTGTTTTCCAACCTTTTTTTAATCTCACAGCACGCTTGAACCTGTAGTTAAACTTCTATGGCGCATTTCAATTATGTTGATGAAAAACAAAAGAGTGAAAAAAAGAATATGGTTACTGTGCTTTGACCTTTTTTCAAAAATAATTTAATTAGTGATCTTTTAAAAATTTTCTCAGCACACCTAAGACCCTCTCATGGCACACTGGTGCCTCGGCATACCGGTTGAAAATAGGTTCGTATTCTCTCTTTTCATGTCCTGGACACTCATGGGCATTCTTCTGCTTGGTCTTTCCCACTTTATCTTTCTAGTGGCTGCCCTTATGTGGCTCAGTTATCCAATTTTTTTTTTTTTTGAGATAGAGTCTTACTTCCTTGCCCCCAGTAGAGTGCCATGCTGTTATAGCGCACAGCAACCTCAAACTCTTGGGCTCAAGCAATCCTCTTGCCTCAGCCTCCCAAGTAGCTAGGACTATAGGCACCCACCACAATGCCCAGCTATTTTTTAGAGACAGGGTCTCACTTTTGCTCAGGCTGATCTCAAACTCAAGAGCTCAGGAGATCCACACACCCCAGCTGAGGGACACAATTCTTGAGACCACAGGACTTTCAGATCTCAAACTCCCTTGTGTAACCATGTACCCCTAGATTTGGGGAGAGAAAAGTTAACCAGTATCTGAGCTAAGAGGCCCATCCATGAAATCATCACTGCTGCCCATGCCAGGGTTCCTGAGATGTCTCTAGTGTGGTCCTGGGAGGCCATCACTCTCCTCCAGGTTCTGTCCCTCTCTGTCCTCAAGGATCTTTTTGCAAGGACCTCTGCCTCCTGGTCAATCTGCAGCTTCTCTCGGTACTTTGCTATATTCCCCTGGCTCACAGTCCGAAGGTGAGATCCTTCTCCCATCAGTGGTAAAAAGATCATTATCAAGCAAAAGTGGGATACGTGTGACTTGGAGGAACCACTTTTACATTTAATTAAACTTTTTCTTTTATTACAATTTCCCTTCCCTTTGGAAGGTGCCAAAGGTCCTCCAGACCAGGAGGTATTGTGGCATGCTGGCAGCACAAAATATCACCAAAACAACCTGTTGATAAGTCAAAGCACGGTTTATTGGTTATAGCAACAAAGAACACTACTCCTCAGGGTCTTGGTAGCATCTCAGAGAGGAAAAGACTAAGAAGGCAGGTTTATTGTGATTTTGAAGTCTGGAATGGTAAGAATTGAGCAAGAATCATGATATTATAATTTGGGATTAGTGGACAAAACAAGGTAGGATTTCGAAGCAAGAGGTTCCAAGAGTCTTAGAGTAGAAACAGCCATTTGATGCTTTTTATTAAAGAGTAGATAGGTCTTTCAGGAAGTTCCTGCAATGATTGATAAAGGTATCTGCAACTTTTATCTCCCTGGCAAGAGTTTCCTTGAATAACAAAGTTATTTTTGATGAAGAGAGGAGAATAGTCAAATCATGTATAGACAGAAAGCTGCATTTCTGTCTAGGTTTGGTCCTCACTAGTCACAAAACCCAGGAGTGACGACAGTGCTATCATAAATCATGTCCCTCTGTTCTGATCCCTACAGGCAGCTCATGCTTCCCACAAAATCTGCTCACCTAGAAGCTTCAGCCCACTTCTTCCCTCACAGTGGTTCCTTCCCCATCCCATTCACTGGCTAGAAGGAACAGGGTTCCCTTCTTTATCAACCCTAGCTCAGCCACCCACTGTCTCTCCTTGAAGATCATCAGGATCTCATGCAAAGAGAATTCCTCCCAGCTTTTGGATGGGCCCCAACATGCCTGAGCCACATGCCATAGGTAAGTGTGGGTCCCCATTCTGACCTTCAGAGACACTCGGGCACTTGAAGATGTTGTGTAAGAAGCAGAATGTGAAATTTAGGCACTTTCTAAAGTGGCACCAAGTCTAAAAGTGTCACAGAAAAAATCAACAGTCATTACTTTCATCACTAATGGAAGTAGGGCAGAGACAGCTAGATATCCACCAACGTTTTAAGCCTCCTCTCTCCTGGTACAGATGGTCCCCAATTTCTAATGGTCCCACTTGCAGTTTTTCAAGTTTACAATGATACGAAAGTAATATGGATTCAATAGAAACTGTATTTCGATAATCTGTCATGAAATGGGTTTAAAAAATAAAAAAGAAAGAAAGGAAACTGCATTGTGGGTATCTATACAATCATTCTCATTTTCACTATCAGTACACTATCTAAGATATACAACACTTTATCATAAAATGGGCTTTGTGTTACGTGATTTTGCCCAACTGTAGGCTAACGTAATATGTACACTGAGCTAAGATTAAGATAGGCTGGGCTACTATGACATTCAGTAGATGATGTATACTAAGAGGTACTACATGCATTTTGACTTGAGATATGTTCAACTTCAGGTGGGGTTATTGGGACAAAACCCCATCATGAGTTGAGAAGCATCCATTTGGAATTACTGATGAGAATTGGCTGCCCAGCCAGGGACCACAATTCCTGGCTCGGCTTGCCTTTAAGTGTGGCTGTGTGTCTCATTGTCACTAAGGGAATATGAACAAGAATGACTTCTGGCCTTCTAGGTCAGGGCTTCACATTCTCTCCCATTCTACCAGCTCTGTGAGATAATGGTAAGACCCAGGGGACACCAGGTGAGACAGAAGGATTCTGAGTCTCAGAATCAACACATGCAGTGGCAAAAGCCATTTGCCATACAGGAAATGAGGGAGAAACAAACTTCTGTTATGTTAACCACAAAAAAAGTTCATTTTTTTGGTTATAGCAGCTAACAAAAGAAGCAAAACAATAATAATAATCTCATAGGGAGTCAGAAGAAAATGATCCCCATCATTGTTTTGAACTAAAGAACCAGACCCCGTGAAAAACACCAGGTCCGGGGTTGGGGTGACCTTCATGGAGAACCAGAACAAGTCAGTTTGGCTTTCAGTGTATTAATAAAGTGGCAGGTATTTATAGGATGTGTCATTAGCTAATCATCCTTTGAGAACCAGTTTGCCTCATGGTTTTGGCCACTGTGAATAGGCCAATAGTTTTCATTCATCGTTTCCCTGCTCATGGTAGTAAACTAAGATAATTCTGAATCATGCACTTCAGATGGATGGAATGATGGGTCAAAACCACATTAGAGCCAGAATTGCCTCCATGCCTAGGTCATTTTCCCTGAAGCCAGGTTCGCTGCAGAATCAGGAGAATAACCTCTCTCCCAGGGCCCTCCTAAATACAACCCCATGGCCTGGAAGAACTAATGCTCCTTCAACAGAGGAGACCTGACTTCCAGGGACTGCCTTGCTGTTTTGCCTCCCTCAGTGCAGGTGTTCAGGCTGAGTCGAAGAAAAGAAATAGAAGATGCCCTCCAAGGATGGGCTAGAGCCTTCTTGTCCCTTATGCTTCTATTGTGTTGAAGGACCTAATGTTGATACAAGTACAAAAACCACATTGGGTCTCCCAGAAGAACAACTGCAAAGGGGTTTAGCTGTGCTGATCTGGGAAGGGCCCCAGCTCAGGAGCGTGGCTGGGTGCACGTCAGCACTGAGGAGTGTGCATTCGACTCTCCCTCTGTCGCTGCAGCTGTGTCCCCCACATCGTGGCACTTGAGCACCTTCTCCATCTGCTCCGCCATTTTCTTTCAACAAGACTGATAAAATTGGCTAAATTCATGAGGGGAGGGTCATCGGTTAAATGCTGGCAGACAATAAATAGGAGGGAAATATAAAACGCTATATGTGAACATAACAGAAAGGCCACTTAGCCTTGAGGCTGTGACATTTCTTCTTATACAGGTGAAAAGGGCCCAATGGATTTCCAAAAAAACCTTTAACATTTTTTTCTTTCTCAGAAAAACATATTTTTATGGAAAAATAAATGTAGCATTTGGCTTGTCATCTTGAGTACAAAAGGATTCCACAGGCAGAATAATGTTATTAGAAGAAGCCGTCCAGCTCATACTTGTTGCTTGGTTAGGAAGAGCATGAGAGCTCTCAGGAAACTGGTTTTGTGGCATTCTTGCTTGAGGAAGTCACATGGGCACCTGCACGGGTGTGAGTCCTGGCTTTGGTGGAGTTATTTTTGGGCAAGGCCTGATGAAAGGGTTGCCTTTTTGAGGTTTAGACGGGAATGAGGAGAGAAGTTGGCTTCAGGGCCTGGAGAGCTGGGAGCCCTCAGACAGACTCAGCCCTCAGTGCTATTTTTAGATAGGAGCTCTCTCGCCCTCACTGGCAGGACAAATTCCAAGTGGAAGAAGACCCCCATGGAAGGAGCCTGATTTAACCATCAAACACAGCAAAGAGGAATTATTAAAGGCCCATCTCTGTAATGGCTGCCTCGGCTCAGTTAGTGATACGTCTTAACTTCCAGGCAATGGCTCACATTTCAGTACTCGAGGAGCAAAGGGAATGTCTCCATATTTTATTATTTCTCATAACATCAGATTTTAAAGTAAATAAACAAATACACCTAAGTGTACTTTTTGTCCTAATATTTCTTAAAAATAAAAACAAAGCCGGACATGGTGGTTCATGTCCCTCCTGAAACCCTAGCACCCTGGGAGGCTTTGGCCCAAGGATTGTTTGAGCTCAAGAGTTTAAGACCAGGTAGTGCCTGTAGCTCAGTGAGTAGAGTGCTGGCCACATACACCAAGACTGGTGGGTTCAAAACAGGCCCGGGTCAGGTAAACAACAATGACAACTGCAACAAAAGATAGCCAGGTGTCATGGTGGGTGTCTGTAATCCCAGCTATTTGGGAGGCTGAGGCAAGAGAATTGCTTAATCCCAAGAGTTTGAGGTTGCTGTGAGCTGTGACACCACAGCACTCTACTGAGGGCAACATAGACTCTGTCTCAAACAAACAAACAAAAAATGAATTCGAGACCAGTCTGAATAAGAGTGAGATCTGTCTCTAATGAAAAGAGAAAAACTAGCAGGTGTTGTGGTGGGTGCCTTTAGTCTCAAGCTACTTGGGAGCCTGAGGCAAGAGGATCACTTAAGCCCAGGAGTGAGGTTGCCATGAGCTATGATAACATTAGGGCATTCTAGCCTGGGAAACAGAGTGAGACTCTGTCTCAGAGAAATAAAAAATAAATAAAAAATAAAAGCAAGACCAGCAAAAGTCTTATGAAATCAGATAGAGGTGTCACCTCGCATTGACGTAGCTGTAGCCTTCTGCCCTCACCTCCTCAGCTGCCGTCTTCTCTCCTCACTTCTCAGCTGAGTTGAAGAGCGACCCAGGAGCTCCTGCTGCCCACCTCGCCTGTGCTCCGAGAGTGACAGCCACCCAGTGAGGACTGACGGCCACCTAGTGAGGAGAAGTGGTTTTCTCTTGGTTTGTTTTGATTTGAGGAATAGAGACCCACTGAAGCCAGCTCAAATAAAGGAGACTTATTGTGGGGTTACACAAGGGAACAGAAAAGAAATGGGGGTATAAGTTCCTTCTAAGAACAGAAACTATAATAGAACTAGAGCTTAAGAACATGTGGCTTTGAGGACTGTCCGTGAGCCCCTTAGGTAGGGTTAGTGGACTTTCACCCCCAGAGCCCCCCAGAACTATGAAAACCCATGTCAGATCATCTCACTACCCTGTTCAAAATGCTCTGTCAGCGCCCGTCTCCCCCAGAGCAAAAGGCAAAATTCTTCTCATGACTCACAGGTCCTGCTGACCTCCCCCTCTGCCACCTGCTCTGGCCATGCCACTCACTCTGTGGTCCTTTCACACTCCAGCCACACTCCTGCCTCTGGGGTTCTGCCAGGAATGTTTCTCCCCAGGTAATCCACTTATCACTTCATTTAGGTCTTTGCTGGAATATCATTGTTTCAGTTAGGATTCTCCCTCAGTAAGATCTAAAACTGTAACCCCACCCCACATCTTCAATCCAACCTAGCTGCATTCTTAAAAAAAAAAAATTATTATTGGCTAGGCATGGTGGCTTACACCTGTAATCCCAGCACTCTGGGAGGCCGAAGCTGGTGGATTGTCTGAGCTCACGAGTTGGAGAGCCCCCGTCTCTAAAAATAGCTGGGCATTGTGCTGGGCACCTATAGTTCCAGCTACTAGGGAGGCTGAGGCAAGAGAATCGCTTGAGCCCAAGAGTCTGAGATTGCTATGAGCTAAGACACCCTGGCTCTCTACCAAGGGCAATGAAGTGAAACTGTGTCTCAAAAAACATATGTATTATAAACAATTTTAAACATACTCAAAAATAGTAGAATGAACTTCTATCCACCCCTCACCAAGTATCTAAGTTTTTCCTATCTTGTTTCATCTACTATTCTCCTTTCCTTTCTCCACTTTTTCCTATATTAGTTCTAACTTGCCCCAGCACCTACCACTACCTAATACACACCTCCTTCTTTTCTTTGTTATTTTATGTCTCCACTAGACTATCAGCCCCATGAGGGTTGGGATTTTTGTCTATTTTGTTCACTGCTGTATCCCCCAAACCCAGAAGAGTACCTGACACATAGTAGGTGCTCATCATTAATGACTGAATAAATGAATGAAGCCATGAAGTGGTTACACCACCATCGCTTATGGCCTCCCCACCATCTGACCAGCACAGCCATGAATGCCCCGAGCATCCCCATTCTGACCCTACCACAGCACCCACTTGTCCCCCTCCCAGACTCTTTGTAGTTCCTGGATCACATTCCCAAGAGGCAAAACCAGCCTGGCACAGTTCTCTGTGTGTCACGTCATGACACTCTGGAAACTCTATGAATTACTACCTTGTCTGGGGTCTTCTGGCCACCGCTGATCATGTGGTACAAAAGTGGACACCCAACAGGGGCCACAGGTGAAGAATTTCTCCTTGGAAGGGCTGTGAATGACTGACATCTCCCTTTCACCATGAAAACAATTTGTCAGCCAATTTGATGAGATTAGCCCATGTTTCTTTTTAAGTGGGTGGATAACTCTCTGGAAAGCCTCTGATCATTCCAGCCATCCTTGCAATTATTATGTATTCCACTGAAAAGATATTTTTTGCCAGACTCCACCTGTGAGGGGTGGGGGAAGAATGCATAGGGAACAGCTTGTCTGGGTTCAGTTTACTTCTTCCACCATTTTCAAGATTGTCAACCAGCAAAGCCCTTCAGGCATCAGACACTCTCCAATTAAGCCTTCAATAAAAGCCAGGAGATGTTGCCAGCCCTGATGATAAGTCAGGAACCCGCAGGACCAGTCATGAGCTAGCACACCAACAACCACAGCTGCTCCCTGCCAACAGGGTTTCCTGTCTACCTGCCAGGGGGGTGTGGCTTCCTCCTTGGCCAACTCCTGTGTAAATCAAGTAACAACCAGGCAAGATCAGATCCAAAAGGAAACATCACCACATCAAAGCATGACCCAGGGCTGCTGCATTCTTTTCAGTAAGGACTGTTTATTTCCACTGGGTCTGGATACCCCTGACATCGCCCCTCCACCTGGCTGCCACTTACAACAATTTTTAAGACAATATCTTGTTTTCAAAGTCATCTTATAAGGCTGTGGAAACTCAGTAGCTGTGAGTTCTAATCTACATTCAAAATTGTATACTAACAGGAGGTCCTCTGTTGACTACTGGATCTTTTATCAGTAAATATTGACTAAGACCTCACATGGGCATCACCTTTTTCTAGATTCTTTTGGGGCTGATATTCACCTGGTGGTGTCTGGTACAGCCATCCCATGGGTAAAGCAAAGAAATACTTCTATGCCACTTTGTAAACAGCCAATATGCCAAGGTGAAACCCTCCACCATCTCAGCTACCTCCGTCCCTCCCCCCAGACCCCTGGATCTAAAGGGTTAATGCAACAGGGACACAGGTCTCCGTTCTGATTGGTCAGCACCTGCGCTATAACAGTTGTTAAATATTTTGAATATCCTCTTTCTTCTAAGTTAAAATCAATGACAACCAGCCCTCGTTTTAGATTCTTTCATGCTTCCTGATTTATAGAGAAAAGGATGCAATAGGATTGGGATTGGCCCCAAATCCTAATCCCACACAGATGTAGGACAGCTGGAAATAAACTTAATCATTCTGGTGGTGCTGCCAGACATGTTTTCCTCTGCTTTGGATGTCTTTCCCATGGAATGCTCCCCACAGGGATAGGAACTTTATCTGGTTTGTCCACGGGTGTATCAGCACCGAGAACAGGGCTTGGCACACAGAAAGTGTTCCATAAATCAAGACCTCTCCTGAGTGATGCATGAATATCCTGATCTGATGGCCCAGTTGTTGCCTAACTTGAGAAACCTGGGAGAATCCAAAGCTCTTTAGGATTTCCCAGCTTGACATTTTTCTTAATTATTAAATCTCTTTAACATCAAGGCTCAGAGGCAAGCATATCCATCACTCACGACACTGCAGAAGTCTCCAACACACACAGCCGTGTGATGCTTACAGCCTTCCTCTGGGATCTGGAAGGCATTCCGGCTTCTCCGAGAGATTCTAATGTTCCAAAAATCAACCTCATACGTGACATCATTTTCATCAATTCAGCAGAAGCCACTCTAGGATCTCAGCCAGCACAGATGAAACAAAGACAGGGGAGCAGCAGTCCACAGTCCCACTGCGTTGTCTGTGGTTTTGTTGTCTGTGGCCACCCCTGCCTAAGAGTTCCCAGAGGTGCACAGGGTCCATCCAGGGCCAGAAGGATGTGCTGGCAGCAGGCCTTTGAGAACCAGAATCAGCAAGCACACATTCTTTAGTCTCTCAAGAAAGGCCACTATGGAGAGTGGACAAATGTCCATGCTTTGTTCACCAAGACATTCCTTATCCCCCACCTGCTACCAAGCTTGCTCATCTGTGACATGTCTCCTGTCACCAGGTTCTCTGCTGGGTGCAGGGAACAGGGAGTTGAATGGTAAAGACATGAAATATCTAAAGAAAAACTTGAGGCTCAGCACCTGTGGCTTAAGCAGCTAAGGCGCCAGCCACATACACCTGAGCTGGAGGGTTCAAATCCAGCCTGCCAAACAACAATGACGGTTGCAACCAAAAAATAGCCAAGCATTGTGGTGGGCGCCTATAGTCCCAGCTACTTGGGAGGCAGAGGCAGGAGAATTGCTTGAGCCCAGGAGTTGGAGGCTGCTGTGAGTTGTGATACCACAGCACTCTACCCAGGGCAATAGCTTGAGGCTCTGTCTCAAAACAAAAAAATAGAGGAAAACTTGAAAACTGACATTTGAAAACCAGTTCTCTTCACTGTTTACAAACATACAGGGGAAAGCATCAGCCTATGAACATACATGCACATGCAAATCCATATTTTCCTCTCGACTTCGGTTTGGAGACCGCCGTGGATTCCAGCGCACATTCTGAAACAAGACCTTTCTCCCTACAGCCTCCATCCTATGGTGAATTTACCTGTCTGCTTCACTTCCAGTCCCAACACAGATGCCAAGTGACGCAACTGACCCTACTGTTCCTCTCTCTGTTTTTAACCCCTTTCATCCCTGCATGGCCACGCAGTTTGCTAACTTTAATTAATACCCCCTCTCAAGGTAGCGAGTATCATTATCCCTGCGTCAAGGTTTAAGAAACTGAGTCACCCATGGGCTGCAACCTAGAGGCCACAGGCTGAGTCAGTGTGACAGGGATAGTCTGAATTCCTATCAGGAAAACCTGGGGCCAACTGGCCTGGCCCCACCCCATAGCAGGGGCATTCCTCATTTGAAGCTACTCATGTCAGCCCAGAGCCAGCCAGACCTTCCTGAGGTCTCAGTCTCATTCCACAGCCAATCTTCCACCCAAGAGAAGTACGGAACAGGACAGAGGAAGGGTTGGACGCACACTTTAGAGAACATTCAAGGACCTGAGTCATTATCACAAATCTAGGCCTGATCTGGGAATTGTCACTCATGAGCATTGGAGCACCAAGCCCTACCTTGAACTGCTCTCCTGATGCCTCTCTCCACTCTCAAGGCTCATCAGCCCATGTCCCTCTAGCACCTCAATTCTCTCATCATCACCTCCACCCCCACCTTACCCCCTCCTACTGGCAGTTCTTACTCTGAGAACTTCCTCAGGGAGGAGGTGGAGACAAGCGCAGAGCCACATTCCCCCGCCCTGAACTATCCACCATCACTGCCGTCGACAAGGATGGCAGAGGAAGGTACCACAACTAGCGTAGCAAGGCTGTGGATTTCCCTGTCCTCTGACACCCATCACTGCTCTCCTCCTAACCCTGGCCAGCCAGTGCTCTTCAGGATGACCCTTTCACATTTAACTGTTCAAGTGATTAAGTGAAATCACTTTTCTTCCCAGCACCCCAAGTGCAGTCATCTCCTCCCCATTTTTTCCTTCCACCATAGATGGCTTGCCTCCTTCTGTAAGTCCCCAGACCCACAGCCTTTGCCTGGAAGGTCTCTCCCTCCAGTTCACCTTCTGCACGTGGAATCCCTGTGGCACCCTCCTGAAAAGGAAGCCAGGACCTGACTCCGTGGGACCAGCTCTCAGGGCATGGGAGGTTGTGTCACGTAAAGGAAACACACTGATACTAGGAGATTATCTCAATTTCGAGTGGGATTCCTGGATAGTGCATACAAAGACATCTTTTTCCTCCTGAAGGAGGAGAAACACAAGGAAGTAGAGGCCTGAGATGTTTTCATTCATCAGGGAGCAGTGTGGTATAGTGGCTAAGAAGGACCAAAGAGCCAGTTGCCCAAGACCAAATCCTGGCTCCACACTTCCCTCTGTCAGACTTAGCCAACTTTGTTCTTCACATGGTGCTTCAGTTGTAAATTGGCTAACCTTCTTATCAGAAAATTGTTGTGAGGAATAAATGATTTAAGGCCTCTAAAGTTCCCACAATAGCATCTAGCTCGATAGTTCATTTCTTTCAACAGTTGCTCAGTGCCAAACACAGCCCTGGGCACAAGGGCTGGCTCTCCAGGGATCTAATGGAGAACTAGGTAAACAGATGTTCATTGTACACATGGTCATGGCAGTGATAGGGATATATGGAGGGAATGTGGGTTTGCCTTTGTGCAAACTGGACAACAATTCCAGCCCCAAGGCACACACTAGGCAGTGGAACTTGGGCTGTAATTCAGGAATTCATTCCCTCAGCAGGGCGGCTTTGGGCAATGAGAAATCTGCACAACTGTACATGGTCGCACTGAAGAATATTGTCTAACACATACTAGAAAGAAAAAGGAACGGATCAGAGATGAGCTTGAAGGAGAGGGTGTCTGAATCTAGCCTGATAAGGGATTCATTCATCAAAACGGACAGAGAAATCTCAGGTGGCATCCTAGGTGGAGGGAACAACATGAACCAAAAAGAAAAAGAGAGAGAGAGAGAGAGAGGAAAAGCACATTATATTCAAGAAAGCACAAATAATTTGGTGCTGCCTCAAGCGTGAGTCAGGGCGTTGTATTCAGCATTGGGCAGGGGCTGGGTAACACAGAGGTGGGTTCACCATGTTTACCAGCCCCAATATTCAACTCGGTTCACCTAAGAGAAGATGACCACATGCTGAATTTCTTACATTGAATCCAAGTTACTGATTTGAATGTGATTTCACTTTCCATTCTCTGTTCTTCTCTAGCGTTTCAGGGGAGTGTGGGTAACAGCTGGTATACTGAGGACAAATGATCCAACAGCCACCTTGGGCTCCCATCCTTCCTGGACAGCAAGATTAGACGGGGACCATATGTCAGGAAGGGCTCTTGCTTATTTGTCAAAGACACTAAATGGAAGGCTTAATTTTTTCCACCCTCTTCTGGCATATAGCTTCCTCTGAAATTCCAGAGAACTCTCACTCAAATCACCCAAACAAAAGAAGAAATGAATCTGCTCTGAATGTAGAACAACACTACAAAACACTGTTTCTTACACGGTGCAATTCCACCAAAGATTAAACCTACCATTTCATGACAAAGTGGACATTCTCAAGTTTAACTTTGCTTTGTATTTAATATTTCGTCAATCAAATGCTGCAAATTTCATGCATCATTTGTTTTCTCACTTTATAATTGGAGAAAGCAGAGTGAGTCTATTTCTATGGCAGCAATCTGAATTTACACACAAAAACATAAACCTGGACCTGAAAACAACTTGATCCATCACAATCTAGAATTTTAGTCTTGGTCTAAGTCCCTTTCAATCATCTCATTCAATTATTTAATAGATTTTTTTGCACCACGTGTTGATCATAAAAAAAATAGGATCTGAGTTTCTAATCTATTAGAGAAGACCAGTATATATACAGATAAATCAAACTACCAGCTGGCTCATAAAGTGTTGGAACAGAAATATGGGCAAAGTGTATGGGAATCAGAGAAGGCTCAGCTTGGCTGGTAGACTTGGGAAAGCCTCCATATAAGAAGTGGCTTTTCAGCTGGCTCTCGGAGACTAAGCAGAAGTTTCTTGGAGAATGTGGAGAATATTTCAGACCAAAGGAAACACACGGTTGTGAAAGAGTCTGGAGTTGGAGAAAACAACCAGCCCTTCCTTCCATCAGAATAACTGCCATGAGGGATTTAAGAATCAGAGAGACACATGCTGAACTGTGGCTATAATTTGAGACAACCTTTTCAGAAAGACTTTTCTGGTGGTAGTATGTCTTGGTTCATTCAAGAGGCTATAACAACATAGCATACCCTGGTTAGCTTATACACAACAAAAACTTATTTCTCACAGTTCTGAAGGGTGGAAAGTCTAAGAGCATCACTGTCTGGTGAGGGTCCACTTTCTGGTTCATAAGGGAAGGCAGCTTTCCAGAACTTCTTATACATGTATAAAGGGCACTAATCCCATCCATGAGGGCTCCACCCCAGTGATCTTATCACACCCCTAAGTCCCCACCTCCTAATACCATTACACTGAGGATTAGGTTTCACCATATGAATGTTAGGGGGACATAAACATTCAGATTCTGGCATAGGATAAAGGATGAGTTGGAGCAGAGTGCAAGGAAAAGCAGAGATTCCACAGATGGAGCCACTGCAACAGCTAGCTGAACACTACAATCTAAGACAATACAGTGGGATATTTACAGGGTAGAATCCTGGTTTTGTGACCAATTGACTATGTTGAAAGAGAACAAGAATTCAAGAAATATTCTCAATTTTCTAACCTGAGAAACGAAGATGATGGTGACATCATGAACTGAGATTAAGAATACTTAGGGTAGGGGAGTTTAGAGATAAAAGGATTTCTCTTGGGATGTATTAACTTTTAGATGACTGGAGACCATACAATTAGAAATATCCAGCTGGTCTCTGAAAATATTAATCTAAGCTTAGGAGGAAGATCAGACCTGGAAATAGAGAAATGGGAATTATTATAAGATGAACCATATGAAATTACTAACACTCGGTCACATTTTACCGACAAAAATGGCAATTTCATTTGGGGCAATATTTCATATGGGAAAATATACACAGTGAGAGGACAGAGAACAATACCATGCATAGACCCAGAAAAACCTTGACTTCTAAGGGTGGGCAGAGAAGGATACGCTGTGAAGAAAATTCCGAAGAATTAGAACTGGTAGGTGATGCACCTGTAGGGGAAATTCAAAAGGGAGCCGTGATTTAGAAGCTGAGAGAAAGGGCTTATCACAAGGGAGTGGGTGTTCAAGACCCTTGAATGCTACAGGACACAAATGGGAAGACAGAAAATAGGATTCTGCTTCTGGCAGTTGGGATGTGGCTATGCCCCCAGCAGGGATTTTAGCTGAATGGAGATATACGAGCACGACTGTGAAAGGTCAGAAAGAGAAGATTAATAGCAAGGTCTTATTTACCTGTGTGCTTTGCTTTTTAGGGTTTAGGGACATTTGTACATATTTGTGTATAAGGAAGAAGACAGAGAAAAAAGAAAGTAGGTAATTGAAGATACACAGTGAAGAAATAACTGAGAGCAGGGGAGGGGGTCTATGAGGAGGAGGTGCAGGAATAGACTTGAATCCATAAGAGAGGTTTCCACCAGGGAGAAGGGCCAGAGGGGCTGGCTAAAGGCAGTTTTATATCATTACTATCATGTGCACTTTCAGCCACACATTCAGACAGATCACATTTATTAGTGCTATTATGTTGTCATGGGACAAAAATCCTTCTCAAAGACAAAGATGCTAGAGATTTTAATTAGTAGAACTTCTTTCCAGAGGCTGGTTGAGATCCTTTGATGTATTCCGAGGCACACCTGCCTCAAAGGCTCAGCATCATAACTAATCCTGCCCTACTGGCCACGGAGGGCTCACCCTCACAAGACAGCTATCTCCTTAGAAAGCCCTCTTGACAACAGTTGAATTCTTTGGTGAGAACCAAGGGAAGGTGTCAAAGATTACTCTGGCAGCCAGCCTTTGGGATGTGTTTGGACAGTTTCTTTGGCTCTGGAACTAATGGTTCTGACTACTACCACAGAGAAGAGTTGAGGCAAAGGACTTCCTTTCGGTTCCAGTTTCTAACATAACCAGAGGCAGAAATGCATCACACAAAAAGGTCCGTGTTTGCTTGAATGAAGCATCATAAACATAGATGCTGTCTTAAAATCCCCAGCTAATCCCACGCTCCTCACCACCCTGAGGCAAAGTGCCGGGATGATGGTGTCTGTATATTTGCCTACTCAGTTCATCCACTCAGAGCAGTAGGAGAAACAGGGTCAAGAGCATATACCTCCTTATCCATGGGAGTTAATAATTGAAAGACCCAAGAGCCCAACCCTCTAACAAAAGAGCCTGCAACCCATTAGTTAAAGTACCTAGTGGCCAGCAGAGCCTCCCACAGACTGGAAATGTAGCAAACATGAGGTTTTGGTCACAGCAGGGACCTAATGAGAGGCCAGGATGGTTCCACATGGATTACCCACCTAACAGTTAGCAGTTAGCAAAATCCATTTACAGTTCTGTGTCTAATAGGAAGACTCTGTCACAAGAAATGCTCAATAAATACTGGATCTGATGAATGAGCATCAGAGTGAATGAATGATGTTGCCGAGTACACCGTTACTATTTACCCAAATAAGAATTCAGCTTGTCTGGGACATTGAGGGTGCATAAGAGAGAAGATAAGGTAGGTCTTTTGGAACGTCATCTCACTACCAGTTCTTGGTCTAAGACGGTGAACCAGTTTAAAAAACAAAACCACAGAACTTTAAAATGTAAATGTGTGCGAACGCACAGATCCCCATGTGTACATACCATAAACACAACGAGAAGGGCAGGCATCTGTAAGACTGAAGCTTAGAGTGGGACGACCTTGGATCCTCACAGGTAATAAGAAAACTGACGCAATTTACACCTACTAGCATCCAGAGGGTTTGTATGAGGCTTCTGAGATAAATAAAACCGCAATAAAAATGGTCTAACATGCCCCCAAAACTTTGACTTCCGCTCCTGCCGTTAGCTCCGTTTAGAGTCCCTCTTTTTTTCTATAATCTTCAGTGTTTCCTATACTATTCAGTGATTTTGTAACTATGGAAACCACAGGGTCTGCATAAAGCTCAAATGTGATGTCAACTTATAAAGTGGTTTGAAACTTGTCCCATAGCTCAATAAAAAGCACTTAAGAGGAATTAGTGTACCCCAGTGTTATAATGTGCCTATATAAACACTGACCTGGGAACGTGCCTCATTTTATACGGTTGGGCATACGTGTTGGGCAAATGTGATGAATGAAGAAATATCTCACAGATACTGCTCTGAACGAAAATAAAGCTGGGTTAGGAAATTCCAGGTTTATAAAATCATGGTAATTATGAGTTACAGCATGCAGTTTATCCCTCACAAGCAAACTTTGCTTTGTTTGCGAAGCACTTATATCTAGCTTTCTAAAAGAGCTTTCCTAGAAATATTTAAGGACAGCACAGTCGAACATCCGAGGAGGATTTTTTTATGTAACTTTCTGCTCAGAGGAGAAAGATAAAGAAGCCCTGTTCTTGGGGTCCTTTCTAGGCCTCTGGGTCCCCAATTCTCCCATTGGAGATCTTGCTCTCCTCTCCTGGGTCAAGTCCAGCCTTCAGACTAACACATATGTTTCTGATGTCACCCTCTGGCCTTGAGTCCGTGCATGATTCAATGGTAGTGGAATCTGCCCTCATACTCTGAAATCACATGTTACTCTGATAACAGCAGGCCAGGGCTGGGGTGCTGGGAACCCACAAGCAAAAATCTACCTAGGCCATTTACTTGAGGAAAAGCCACAAATCTGTGAGAGCTCTCGGGCAACAAAGAGAGTAAAGCAGAATGGAAGGTGAGTCGCTCTGCTCCCCTCCGCCCTCCCGCACTACCCTTCCTTCCGCCAGATCACCCACACGCCTATCATCACAGCACTCCTGAGAACATTCTTGCCGGGGAACAAGAAAGCATAATTATACACTTCAGAGCTGTTGAGGTTTTCTTCTATTTTCAAAACAATGAATATCCTGTGGAAAGATAGCACCATTTGTGAATAAGCTGAGATTCTTTCCCTTGAACAACACACAGACAGTGGTTTGGAGGAAAAAACCAGAGGATGGCCCTATTAGTGATTTTATTCCTTGAACAAGCTAACCGCGTTGTTCTGCGGTACCCCCAGGAACAAGCTTCTGAAAACATAATTATAACATCTTCAAAACTAAATATTTTATTTTCTCTCCCTCTCTCTCCACACACAGGCACACAGGGAATAGGCTGTCTGGTACTGAGGGAAATGAGTTGTTTATAAGTCCGCAGCATGCAAAACTCAAAACTGCCTCCCACCACGTCCATACTCATATATCTCACCTCAACTGTGATTTGTAAAACTTTGTGGGGAATGTTTTAAATGTCTCCCTGAGTTTCACGGTAGTCTTCCTGGATTCGGAAGAAGAGGAAAGCTCCGTGAGTGTGCACCAACATATGGTTTCCAGAGACAGAGGCTCTTTCCTGTGATTATCATACCAACATTCTTCAAAGTCCAGCAGAAAGTCACAGGGAACCGTTACTGCTCAGGCTACAGAAAACAACACTGAATATTTCCAAAATGCTAATCTTTTCAACACTCCTATTTTCTACATACTATGTATTGACGTCGATTCTGCAGGTAAGGAAACTGACACCCAAATAAGGGTTCGTGTCTCAGAGTCTTTGTTCATACCGGACTTTGCAGAACCCAGACGATTTTCTTACTGCCGAATCAGGCCATCCTGCAAAGAAGGTCGAGTTGCCTCTAAAGTATCATTTAAGTGTGGTGATTTGACCCACAGCTCACTAGATCTCAGTTCTACTCAGATTGCCTTGAACATCCTCTCAAATCTCAAATAACATTGCACTGTTGTTTTTATAAGGCTTTAGTCTGGTTATTTGGACCATGTGGACTCTGTCACGTGGAAATGAAATTGTCAATAGCTGTTAAAAAATTCCATCCTGTAAGAGAAAGCAGTACATTCTGGAGCACACACAATCTCTAGCCACTACCCAACATTCAACCACAGACTCATGGAGATTCTAAGGCAGACACTGGAGATTTGATGCATTTTACTTCGGTGATGTTTTGGGAAATACGATGTTTCTTCCTGAAAATCTTTTTTTTTTTTTTTTTTGACATTAAAAACCAAATCTAGGGGGATGAGTCACTTTTCCTCACTCAACTTTGTGTTCTGCTTCTTAACCAATTGGGAAATTTTGGAAAATCCAACTTTTGTGAGTGTGTATGTGATCAGGCACACACATGACTCTGTGTGTGAGAGAGATTGATTGATTGTGGGAAGGAATAGGGGAAGAAGAAAAATATATTTCTCCTAGACCCAACTTCTACCTTAAAGAAGATTGTCATTTTATTGGCACAAATGACTCACTGTGCAGTTTACTGGGTGAGTGGTTTAAAAAAAAAAAAACTAAAAAAATAAGTAGGAAAAAAGTCCCAGCCATGTGGGGGAAATGCCATGGCAGATGGAACACATCTCATCCAAACCCGCAGTCCTTCAGGAGCGAGTATCTGCCTCTTCTTCGTGTTGAAGCCATTCATTGATGGGGAAACAAATGCCAAGGGTTTCCCAATATCACTGCTTAGGATTTCTGAAATGTAGAGAAATCTGGACTGTTGCAGGGAACTCTTGTTGTTTTTCTGAGACAGAGTCTCACTATGTCACCCTTGGTAGAGTGCTGTGGCGTCACAGCTCACAGCAACCTCAAACTCTGGGACTCAAGTGATTCTCTTGTCTCAGCCTCCCAAGTAGCTGGGACTACAGGCGCCCACCACAACGCCCAGCTATTTTTTTGTTGTAGTTTAGCAGGCTCGGACCAGGTTCCACCCCTCCAGCCTCGGTGTATGTGGCTGGCGCTATAACCACTGGGCTACCTGCGCCGAGCCTGTTGCAGGGAACTCTTAAACAAAATCATCTCACCTCTTTGCCTAAAGGGTAAGGGGGGTTCTTTGCACAGACAAGAAGTAACCAAGACCAAGTCCTGCACCAACAAACACTTTGTCTCCTTCAGTCTGTGCTTGCTCTGAGGTTCGGTGGTATAGGAATTAGGGGAGGTTGTTTATAATTAAACTTCTCACTCGATTGACCTGACTCTCTAAGGCTGACAAGAGACTGCAAGAGTCGGACTCTGTTCACAGAAGAACATGAGTTTATTTCCTGTGACGGGGTGACTGATGAGAACCCTCACCTGTCCGCTTTCTTTAGCATCCGAGTCTCTATCTCGCAGACACTCAATGAACACGCGTGTACCTGCGACTCCTGTTATGTGTTCTGGATCGTGTTGGCACTTTGAGGAGACAAAGGCTTACGAGATTCCTCTCACGGAGCTGATAAGCTGGCAGAGGTGGAGCTGATAAACCTGGGAATGGATCGCTGAAAACCAGGGTCACCGGCCTGTGGCATCACAACTCATCCGGGTTAAGCATATAAAATATTTTCTTTCTTTTAACTTGTCCGTTCATTCAGTAAATATTAATTTGACCCCTGTTATGTGATAGGCATTTTTCAAGGTGCTGGAAACAAGGGAGAAAAGGCAATAGGTCAAAAGAAGTCCTGTCTTCATGGTTACTATGCTCGAATGAGAAGAGCAAGATTGTAAAAAGCAAGCCAAATATATTGAGACAAATGTGATCAGATGAAGATAAGTGATATGGAACAAAACGCAACAGGAAGTGTGATGGGAAGCGCCCAGTGTGTGGGAAGGTGAGGTTGGGGTGAGCGACGGTTGAGCAGTACAAGAGGCAGCTGGGAGCTGTGGTCAAACAGGGGAGGCAATCGCAGCACTTGGAAGACCAAGGTG
>CAUYQV010106276.1:0-18395 GCA_963574575.1 Galagoides demidoff
TTCTGATACAAACATCTTTATTGTAATGTGATTTTTTATCTTCTGGGTATATACCTAATAATGGAATTGTAGGATCGAATGGCAGGTCTATTTTTAGCTCTCTAAGTGTGTTCCAGATGACTTTCCAAAAAGAACATATTAATTTGCATTCGTGGGAATGCAAATTAAAGCAAATTAAAGCAATATATAATTTTAATGCAATCTCTATTAAAGTCCCACTGTCATACTTAAAGATCTCAAAAAACTAATACTTAATTTTATATGGAATCAGAAAAAACCTCGAATCACCAAGACATTACTCAGAAATAAAAACAGAGCAGGAGGAATCATTTTACCAGACATCAGATTATACTATAAATCCATAGTGATCAAAACAGCATGGTATTGGCACAAAAACAGAGAGGTAGATGTGTGGAGCAGAATAGAGAACCAAGAGATGAACCCAGCTGCTTACCGCTATATGATCTTTGACTAGCCAATTAAAAACATTGAGTGGGGAAAAGATTCCCTATTTAACAAATGGTGCTGAATGAACTGGTTGGCAACCTACAGAAGAATAAAACTGGATCCACACCTTTCACCTCTAAGATAGACTCTCACTGGATTAAAGATTTACATTTAAGACATGAAACTATAAAAATACTAGAAAAAAGTGTAGGGAAAACTCTTGAAGATATCGGCCTGGGCCAATACTTTATGAATAGGACCCCAGAGGCAATTGAAGCAACATCAAAAATACACTACTGGGTCCTCATCAAATTAAAAAGCTTCTGCACAGCCAACAACATAGTAAATCAGGCAGACAGCCCTCAGAATGGGAGAAGATATTTGCTGGTTATGTCTCCGACAAAGGTTTAATAACCAGAATCCACAGAGAACTCAAACGTTTTAGCAAGAAGAGAACAAGTGATCCCATCTCAGGGTGGGCAAGGGACTTGAAGAGAAACTTCTCGAAAGAGGACAGGTGCATGGCCTACAGATATATGAAAATATGCACACCATCCTTAATCACCATAGAAATGCAAATCAAAACTACTTTGAGATATCATATAATACCAGTAAGATTAGCCCATATCACAAAATCACAGATGCTGGCATGGTTGTGGAGAAAAGGGAACACTTTTGCATTGCTGGTAGGAATGCCAACTAATATGTCCCTTTTGGAAAGTCATTTGGAGAACACTTAGAGAACTAAAAATAGACCTGCCATTTGATCCTATAATTCCTCTACTAAGTATATGTTGAGAAGACCAAAAATCACACTACAATAAAGATATTTGTACCAGAATGTTCACTTCAGCCCAATTTGTAATTGCTAGGTCATAGAAGAAGCCCAAGTGCCCATCGACCCATGAATGGATTAATAAATTGTATTTTATGTACACCATGGAATACTATGCAGCCATAAAGAAAGATGGAGACTTTACCTCCTTCATGTTTACATGGATGGAGCTGGAAAATATTCTCCTTAGCAAAGTATCTCAAGAATGGAAGAAAAAGTATCCAATGTACTCAACTCTATTATGAAACTAATTTATACCTTTCATAGGAAAGCTATAACCCAATTTTAGCCCAAGAATATGGGGGAAGGGGAGCAGGAGGGGAGGGGAGGGAAGAGGATGGGTGGAGGGAAGGCAATTGGTGGGATCACATCTATGGTTTATCCTACGGAGGTACATGTGGGTCTTTCTAAGTGTAGAATACAAACGTCTTAACACAATAACTAAGAAGATGACATGAAGGCTGTGTTAACCAGTTGGATGAAAGTATTTCAAAATGTATACAGAAACAACACACTGTACCCCATGATAGTATTAATGTACACAGCTATGATTTAGTAAAAATAAAAAAGAAATGAAATGAAAACAACGTAACCTAAAAGTTTTTACCTTCATATTAATTTGAAATAAGTAAATAAATAAATAAATGTGGAAAAATTAAAAAAGCAAACACCTTAGTCATCTAGCTATATAAATGTAACCATACCAGAAGCCAGAATTCTGAATAGCTGCAAACCTCAGCTGACTCTGGTTCTACCGAAGAACATGCTGCAAAAGATCCTGCAGGTGGTAAACGTCAGCCCTCCTCAGTCACATGTGTATAAACAGGTAAGAAAAAACAACTGAGAATCCAAGTACAAAGAGGTAACATTCATCATGTGAAAGAAATATGTCATTAGTCTCTCCTCCAAGTTCCAACACCTCTTCTCCTTTCCCCTGTTGCCCCCCTCTCAGCCACTAACTGCCTATACAGACCCTCCTTCAGCCACCTTCCTACATCTGCACCAATTATCTCAGCTTTCTCTCTAGTGGTACCAGAATAAGTATCCCTGCTCATTTCAAAACCAACTACCTACCCACCCGTTTTGCAGTTTTCTTCTCTCTAATGTATTCAAAGACTCTCCCCTGCAATGTTCCCCTCTATCATCCTCACCACTTTTCCTTTTCTATAAGTTCAATAACATGGCATGTAAACATATTCTAGTTTCTTCCATCTTAAAAAAAAATTCCACTCCACCTTTAAGCCCCCTCCACTAAAGTTGCTTTTGTTAAAATGACTAAAATCCTCCTTGCAAAACCATCTTACACAGGAACATTCAACATGGTTAACCATCACCCCTCCAGTTTTGGGCTTCCCCCCCGCCACCCTCTGCCCAACCTAGTTTAAATGGTATCTATAAGGTGAGAGTTCCAAAGGTTAACACTAACCTTGAGATCCCAAAGGGCTTCAGATTCAACTTTCTAACAGCCTAATTGATATCTCAACTTAAAAATCTACCAGGTGATTTATGTTATTAATACTATATGTATTTTACCACAACAAAAAATCATGATTTATCCAATCATTAAATAGAGGACAGAGAGTTGAATAGATACTGTGAAATAAATAAGCATAGCTAAATATTAATGGTACATTCTAGGGGGTGGGTGCACAGAGTTCACTGTAAAATTCTTCTCTACTATGCTGTGTGTATGCTGTACATTAGAAAAAAAACAACTAATTATCACAAACCTAACATATTCAAAATATATGTTGTATGTGTGTGTACTATAAATACTGGAAGTTCTCCAACTTCCAAAAATGAAACATACCTCCCCCTGTACAGTCTTCCTGAGTCAAGGACTCAGCCATGGGAGCATGAGACCTTGCCTATCTCGTTCATCCATATTCTCAGCTTCTAGAACAATGGCTAGCACACACGATGTATTCAAAAAGAATTGTTGGATGAACTGATCATTAATGTTGTATCTCTGTAGGTCCCTCATCTCCTTCTGGTCCTTGAGTCAGAATGAAGCTCTTGGTCGCCAAACCTCCAGAGACCACATGTTAGTGCCAGATCATAGCTTCTTACCAATCATACTGGATCTGTGCTCCTCAACAAGAGTTCAAAGCTTTTCTTCACCCCAGAGCCAAAGTGTTCCCTGTCCAAACCTGTCATATACTGGCACCCTGATGCATTTCACAGTGCAGGTGGGCATCACACTCCTCAGAGCTGAGTCCGCCCCTCCATCTTCAGCAGACTCTGGTCTCACTCTGCCCAGGCCCACCTACACAGGCCTCCAGGGTCTAGACCACAAACCACGCATTTGGGCCCACACACATACAGGCTTCTGACTCTTCAGGGTCCTGCCCTCTAAGCGGGCCAAGATTCACCTTCTCCCCAGGCCTGTGCAGCAGCCTCCCCCAATCCACCACTTCCCCTTGCCAGTCCGGCCCCAGCCATCCTTTACCTGGGCCTGTCCGCCAGGGACCCCAACTGCCCCACCCCCAGCTGCCTCTACGGTTGGGTTTGTCCCAGAGCCCTGGGGTGGGGGCGGGGCCTCCTCGCTGTCCAATCCCAGCGGCATCTGTGAACCTGCGCACTGGGATCCTGTGGTAAACTCCCTGCCGCCGCAGATCCACAGTCCTGCGAATGGACCAGGCTTAGACTGCCTATAGCGGCCAGAGTCATGTCTGTACTCTGAATCACCGAGTGTTGTGCTCTCCAGGAGTGGTTGCCTGCCCCATAGCTGTCCCTAAGCCCCCTACTGAGTCCCCAAAGGGACGGGATGAGCAGTCAGCTTGCAGTATCACAGGGGGGCAGTTAGACTAGTACAAAAGCATATTCATAGCCTGTTCCAAAATGTGAGGTGAGTTGGATACTAGGTCATTTAAGTTTCTGTGAGGGTGATTAATGTAAAGGGAATTCAAGATGTAGAATTGCCTCAAAATGTGAAGCCAGAATCTTTTTATCTTGATGAACGCATCTCTATCCATTTGTTCCTGATCAGAGTCACTTCGTTGGATCCAATTTCCTTGAAGGTATAACCAGACCTGCCTCCCTTATCCCCCATCCCTCAATGCTGGTCCAAACTGAGAACCACTTGCCTGTGTTGAACCGGGTGGAGTGACACCAGCCACCCTGTGTCCAGGCAGGATAGGTCAGCTACTTGGTCTGTGAGTCACTCGTGGAAGATGCCTCCTCTCCATCAGGCAGCAGCCAAGGAACCCTCCACACACCCCGGAGTAGGAATCTTCCTTCAAAATGGACCTGACTCTGATGTTTCTGTAGTTTTCTGATGTTTCTGATGTACCTAACATCAGGATTCTGCACATGGTCACCATTTCAAAACATAAGCAGCATGGCAGAATGGAAATATTTTAGCTACTGTTGTGTTCCCATATAGAACACAGAGGGAAGATTTCCCACTCATAGCATGAAGAAATCTCTGCATGCTCAATTTGCAATTGCCAAAATGTAGAAACAGCCTAAATGCCCACCAACCCAGGAATGGATTAACAAGCTGTGGTATGTGTAAACAATGGAATACTATTCAGCCATTAAAAACTATGGAGACTTTATATCCTTTCTATTAACCTGGATGGAAGTGGAACACATTATTCTTAGTAACACATCACAATGGAGAAGCATGAAGCCTATGTATTCAATTTTGATATGAGGGCAATTAATGACCTAGTACATGGTGGGGGGTGAGGGGAGAGCAGATAGAGAGAGAAGGAGAGAGTGGGGTGGGGGAAAGGAAGAGCAGAGAGAGGGAAGGAGGGAGGGGTGGGGTCTCAGTGTGTAACACACCTTTGGGGGGCACTTACCTAACAAAAGGGACTTTACCTAACAAATGCAATCAGTGTAACCTGGTTTCTTGTACCCTCAATGAATCCCCAACAATAAAAAATAAAATAAAATAAAACCAATTCTAACTTCTCTAAAAAAATGCTAGGATTACAGGAGTGAGCCAAGGCACCTGGGCTGCAAATTTATATTTTAACGGCGAGTTTAACAAAGAGCTCGAAAAATTTCTGAAATTTTAACAATCGGTTATTGTAAACCAGTATAAATCAACTCTGGCACACAATTTATTCCAACTGTGGGTAAGAGCAAGTCACCCAAATGCCTAGATGACACTATCCTCACCCGTATGGTACAAGGAGCCCGCCAGATCTGCCCCATACCTCAATAAAGAACAAGATTCCAGGCTGGGTGGGGTGGCTCATGCCTGTAATCCCAGCACTCTGGGAAGCCGAGGTGGAGAAATAAAATAAAGACTTCCTGATAAACCACACAATACTCCCAGAGGTCACTGATTCAGAAGCTCTTCTTGGCTTTCTAACTTTTTATCAGTAAAAAATTCAATTAACTATTAAGCTTAGGACTCCATCACGGATTACTACCATTCTCTGGAGGCCCCTTTAAATACCTGTGTCTCACCAATTACCGGTAACACAGGGAAATTCTCAAGCCAGGCTTAGGTCCCTGCTTTTCTACTGAATAGCTAATGATCTGGAGCAAATTACTTCCCAACTTTTGTCTCAGTTTCCCTTTTGTGAAAAAGAAGACATGGAGTTGCAAGTGCTTAATGAGACAAAGTTTAGAAGCATTCAGCACTGTGCCCGGCTGTAACTGCTGCTCTTCTTTCAGAGGAGTGTGAACAACTGTGAACATGAAGAGCCAAGATGGGCTCTGAGCGGCTAACTAGACCCACATTTAAAACAGCCAAGGGGCCATTTGCGGACTGGAGGTCACACAGGTATTGCAGTTCCCTGAAAACCCACACCTTTTCAGCTTCGGAAATTTCAGAGTTCACCTGAACCAACCATTCAGACTTCAATTACCTTGGCCAATCAGAACTCAGCTGCATTGACCACTCAGTAATAAGCAAGTTAGAATCCTTTGTTTACATAAATAGACCTGACTGAGAACTTGGGCAGGAACTTTTGCTGTTTAAACAAAAAAAAAAGAACCTGAACCTTGCCTTTATCCTCTGGAACACATCTTCATTTTTACTCCAAAGGCTGGGTCACCCTTGTTGGCACACTATTCACTGGAATACAGTCACTTTCCTTCTAATTTCTTTTCAGCAAACTTTTGTTCACATGAGGTTCAATGCATACACTTCTGTAGGGGCGAGACTCTCCAAGTGTATCTAAACTCACTATTCCTGTCTCTTACTATCTTTCTTTCTGAGCAACAAGACTCACTGCAGTCTCCCTTTCTGTACTGTTAGGGGTAAGGCTGGATGTCTCTCAGTTGCCAGGCCAGACATATTCATACACTGCACAGTGATTCTGAAAGCAGAGGTCAGAGACCCAGTTGCTAATATTGCCTCCCCTCATGGTCCTAGGACTCAACTTCACAGGACTTCCCACTGCAGTCCCAGGCCCTTGCTCCCCAGTGCATGCCTGGTTCCACTCTCTAGTCCTCCAAGAAGTCAAAAATCAAGGAGCCAGCATCTGGTGAGGGCCTTCTTGCTGCGTCCAACAGAGGGAGGAACATCATGCCCTCACACAGCAGAAGGCAGAAGTGCATGAAGGCAAAAAGGGGACCAAATTCACCCTCTGTAAAAGTATTAATCTCACCCTCCATAGGTCTCATCTCCTGACACTGCCACAATAGCACCAAATTTCAACATGTGTTTTGAGGGGGACAAACATTCAAACCATAGCACTGGGCAGCAGCAGTGACCAACACAGGGCAATGTTGGTTCTAAATTCTCACTGTCTGCAGTCCTTGGCTCTGGGGTGAACCCCGAGGGCCAGGCAAATGCCTGTTCTCTGCTGAGGTGGGGCCCACCTACCCCTTACAAGTGCAAGAACTTACTGGCCAAATAGTCCCCCCTATCAAGGCTCAGGTCTCCAGGTACAATCAGAGAGGATCCCAGTAGACAGCTTGGACCAAGGACCTCGGGACAGTTCCCAAGGCCCATGGTCAAGTTCACAGTTTTCTAATGCAGGCTTGGAGGTCTATAAGAACAGATAACTAAGAACAAGAAACATTGACAGAAAAAATAAAATAAAATAAAATAAAATAACTGCTTCAGCAACATTATCCTTCCACAGCACCCCCAGGCAGGCCTCTGCCTTGCAGCCAGTTTATTTTTGGATGTCATTCTTCACACTATTAAGTGTGAGTCAATGAAGACTGTGAGCTTGGAAGAAACCGTAGGTGCTCTCTGCCTGTTTATTTCTCTCTGCCCAGCTTTGAGACACTTCACATAAAAGACTCGATAAAAATAAATTGTGGAGAGTCCAGTGCCAATAAAAATCACAGTGGAGGCTGAAAACTATTCTATTTAAAGAGCAGAAGGACATGCCCTTACCTTGTTGTGAATTCCCAGCTTCCCAGTTCCTGAGCCTGGCACATGGTAGCTTAGCACCAGTCCCAATAAATATTAATGGATTGATCCATTAGTTGGCTGCTCACCCATTTGCAGTTTCTACAACCTCGTGGCCCTCCATGCACATGTTGCAAGAAGAGAGAACCCATAGGCTTTGATGGGAGAGAGCTGTGAAGTTGGCAGGAGAACCTGCCACAAACTCTTCAAAATAAATGCCTTGCCTTCTACTTCCAGCCCTACTTATTAACTGTAAAATAATGATGTGGTAGACCGTGAAGGGCAAAGACTGCCAAATTCTAAGAGAGAACCTGGATTCGTGCCTTTCCATCCTTAATGAATCTCTCCTTGGACTGTGCCAAGCCCTGTGCTGTGCAGAGAGAATACAGATACCTCCATCTTACTGCATCTTAGTGCCCGGACCTGATAGAATTCATTCCGAAAACAGCTTCTTTGTTTCTTTTCAATACCATTCAGACTCAGTGCCCAGATGCATTTCTTTCCCGGTCCCTTGCATATAAAATCTTGGGCTTGTCCATAACTTTGAACACCCAGAACATCCCCAGTTCAGTGTAAGACTCCCTCAGACTTATCTAATTGCTAGGCTCCCTTCCCTTGCAGGCCTGGGTAAGGGGAACTATCAGTTTCTCCTTTCTCACTCAGCTTCAAACCCACTCGCTACTCTACCACCTTAGCATCTGATATCTCTGCAGCTAGAATCCTCCAGCAATGGGCCCTCTGGACTCTGGGCTTGGTAAATATTTTCAGCGGCTATTTCTCCTGAGAGGCAATTTTGTGATTTCTAAGAAATTCCCCTGTGAGAAATTTCCAAATATACCTCCATTGCCTGGGGGATGTTCCCTCTGGCCACCTACTTACAATACCCTCCCTTAGCCTCTCCAGGGCTACCGATGTCTTTATGCAGTTTGTGCCATGAATAAAGTGCCAGACAAAAGTGGAGGCTGAATTGCAGGCATGGTTTTGTGCCCTGATAAAAGGACTGCTTAGTGGAAGGAAAGGCTTGGTATCTGTGACGTGCCCCAGCAATCTCAAAAGATTGAAAGACTACTGCCCCAGGAGTGAACTGCCAATCCTGAATTTGAGTAATTCATCAGCCACAGGAGGGCGCCTTTTGTGATTCTCCCTAATGCACCTTCTGAGTGAGCTAAGGCTCTTGAACTCTTCTCTCTGTTTGGGGCAACATCACTCTTGCAAGTTTTATGCAAGCTCTGGGCTGTGCCCTGTCTGTGGGTCTACCTAGCTATGTAAGAAGGGTGTCCAAACCCTGGCATGGGGATTGGCAGTTCAGTCCTAGGGCAGTACTCTTTCTCTTTGCTCTCCCCTGGGCCATGCTGTTGATGTCATCACCAGCATCATTAGATTGCTCAGGCATGGTACAGATACCAAGCCTTTGCAGAAGACATATGTCAAAACCTCTGCATTATTTTCATAAAGTTTTTCTCATGTGGCTGGAGGAGAAGGTGAAACACCTCATTCCTCTACCCTCCCCAGGAAGGGGAAACAGTGTGGTAAAGGAAACACCATAGTGTTCCAACAACTCTTTAGAGAAGAATTTTCCACTCCTGCCCTCCTTACCTCCTAAAGCCATATGGGCTATGAATGGTGATCACCATGCTGCTGGCTCGCCAGAGAGGGTGACTCCTGAAGCATAAGGAGGCGTTCACCAATTGAAGAAGGGAGAGCATGCTGTGAGTGTCTCCGGCGAGAAGAGCATGGGGTGCAGCACATTGCCTTGTACCGTCAGGAGCCCTGTCAGTCTGCGAGAGAGAGTTTGGAGAAGGTCTGAGAGATGGAATAGGAATTGGAGAACTGGGTTGTAACCAGATGCTGGAGTGTTCTGATAGCATGCTAAGAAATTTTGATTTTATCCCACAGGAAGAGCAATGCAAAGATTTTAAGCCAGGTAGTACATGGTCAAATTTGGCCCTGAGCACACTGTCTGTGGGGTTAGGGTGGAGAGGCATGGTGAAAGCAGAGACTGCTTTGGCGAGAGCTAAAAATGTGAATAGACCGTATTCAGAGCATCTTCCACTCAGAGTGAAAGAATTTCTCACCTTTTTTTTTTTGTTTCTCAAAGTGAATTGTAACACAGCTGTAGAGCCATTTTTTTCTCCCTGGTTTGCATTTTATGTTCTTTTACGATGTGGTCAGGCAGGTGTGGCCACAAGAGGAGGCCCAGGAGAAGTTCAGGTAAACAAAGTCTATGACACTCACAGGTCCAAGTGGCAGCAGGGGCACTCAGCAAGGTCACGTGGGGAGGATACCAGGGTGGTCAGGAGATAGGAGAGAGAATTTGCCTTTGGTAGACCATGTGACTAACCACACCTCCTCTAGCTGGCCCAGACATCCGAGGAGGCAACATTCCTCTCCTTAGTCACCCCACGACCTCCTACCAGGCAACTAGAAACCACCCCTAGAGCCCAAAGCCCACTGAAATTATCCAAACTAGCCAATCCTAACTGTTCACCCACCTGGCTTGCCTTTCTCATCGTAACATCAGTAAAGACCATGGCCTAAGGATTCCACTGGCTCCTATCTTCTGCCCCCTAATATGGTGTCTATCCCACAAGGCCCTCTGTGGCCTGCCATGCCTCCTATCTTGAGGACCTGTGTCCTTTTGTGGCCATATCTAACTGATCACATCATAAAAGAATACACGTACAAGCCAAGCAGCGGCTCAGCCTGTAATCCTAGCACTCTGGGAGGCTGTGGCAGGCAGATTGCTCGAGCTCAGGAGTTCAAGAGCAGCCTGAGCAAGAGTGAGACCCCCATCCCTACTAAAAAGAGAAAAACTAGCCAAGTATTTTCGTGGCCACTTGTAGTCCCAAATATTCAGAAGGCTGATGCAAAAGGATTCCTTAAATCCAAGAGTATGAGGTTTCTGTGAGCTATAAAGCCTTTGCCCTCTATCCGGGGCAACAGAATGAAACTCTGTCTCAAAAATTTAAAAAATTTTTTAAAAAATCACATGTACAAAACAGCTTGTCAGGTCCTCAGGGAGGCAGCATAATTGAGTGAGAAGGGCATGGGTATCAGTCTTATTTCAGCTCCATTATTTTCTTATGAGCTCAGAAAAATGCTCTGAGCCTTATTTTCCTCATCTATAAAAATGACACAATGCACAAATCAGGATAAACTGGATTATGCTGCCACTGTTATGACAGATAAATTCTGAATCTTTGTCATTGTAGTGGTAAAAGTTTACTTCTTACTGTCAGTGCACACGCAGTGTAGGTCAGCTGGCAGATCTGCTCCCTACTCCCCCACTGAGCACACAACCTAATGGGATACCCACAGTCTCTGACCACATTAGGACCACTGCAGCAGATGGAAAGAGCACCCAAAAGGAGTGATTTCCAACCTACAACCTGATAAGTTCTGACAAAGCTCTTTTAGGAAGAGTAGTTGCTAGGCCACTGGTGTGCCATGAGAGGAGCTTAGGTATGCTGCGAAATTTTTAAAGGACATGAATTAAATTATTTTTATAAGACATTCAAACGTCTGTAAGTATATTCTATTTTTTACCCTTTTTTTTTTTGATCGACACAACTTAAGTGTGCCACAGAACTTAAACTATAAGTTCAAGTGTGCTGTGCGATAAAAACACTGCTCTAAAGGGTCCTGCACCGGCAACTAAATGCTCCAACATGGAACCAGCAGGCATGCCTCTGCTCACAACTCTGTGGTCAGAAATGACACGGCCCTGTGTGACCATCACAGATACCTACCCCACAAGATTATGGAAAGGGTTAAATGTGGTTCTGAGACAAAGTGCCTGGCATGGAACCTGCAACCTGACAGGTTCTAACAAAGCTCTTTTAGGAAGAGTAGTTGCTAGGCCTTTCATTTTAAAATCCTTTCAATATAGTAAAAGGAAATTTGGATATTTCTGTGAAGGAAAACCTGCTTGGGAAACAGAAATCCCGAAGAAAAATGAAAAATATCTCAATCTCTGAGTTATAGACAGAGAGGGCCCTCAAGGACAGAATTTGGGGAAAGGTAGTTGAGAATCCTTGCCTATGTTAAAAGGCTTTCAGCTACAAGTAAGAAACAGTGCAACTCAAGCTGGATTATGCATGAAGTGTGAGTGGATTGATGGCCAAGAGCTCTGAGTCCCCCTGCTGCAGGGAAGGGTTCCAGACTGATTGCTAAGCAGCTGTTATGTCAATAAAGATTGCAGCTTTCACCTTCTTCCTGCTCTGGCATCCAAAGCATCGATTTCATTTAACTTCCTTTCAAGAGTGGTTCCTCTAAAGCTGTGGTTCTCAACCTGTGGGTCACGACCCCTTTGGGGGTTTAACAACACTTTCACAGGGGTCTCCTAAGACCATCCTGAATATCAGATATTTACATTACGATTCATAACAGTAGCAAAATTACAGTTATGAAAGTAATTTTATTGTGGGGGGTCACCACGATATGAGGAACTGTATTAAAGGGTCACAACATTAGGAACCACTGCTCTAAAGGTCATGGAAAGGCTGTCGGAAGCTATCCAGAGGCATAGGTAAATTATTCCTTCTGGAAAGTTTCCCTTAAGATGTGTGAGATACTTTTAAGTCTCCACAAAATATCTGTGTGTTTCATTGACTTAAATTTAACCAATGGGGTTGCCGTGAAATCAACTGGGCCACACTGGCAGGAAGGGGGAGGAAAGGATGCTAAATAGACAATTCATAGTCTACCCCGTACCCAGTGAGAATTAGCAGGCCTGGTTTGAGCAACTGAGCAAACTGATTCAAAGATCAATTTGAAAGTTACTGATCTGTAGTAGTTTCTTATCAAAGAGTTGGGGTGACGTGGAAGGGTTAAACAGTCACCCCAGAGTCTGATGAAGAAGCAGAGAGGTGACCTGGTATCCCTCTCTCCCCTTCACCCACAACCATGAGAAGCGCCCATTTACGCTCTCTCTGCTTCTCCCCTTGGGAGCCAGCACTGCATTGCACGGCTTTCTGGCCATCTTTAGGTGCATTCTACAGAATCTCTTACAGATAAAGCCATGTCCTAGCATTGCTTCAAGGTTTCCATAACCGCATCCCTTGCAGTGGAATTTGGCACAATCCCACCAAAGTGAAAATATCCCTCTGGGACATCTCATATCCAGAGGTACAGCAAATACAAAATGTACAAAACCAAACCCATCACCAAATGGGATATCTTTCCATTGTCCCCCAAGTTCGTCTATGACCATTGCCTCATTCTCTCTTCTCTAGAATTGGCAGTGGCCTCCAAAGTGAGCTCAATTCTTGACTCTCCCACATCAATTCTCCCTCCACTCCACACACCAAACCAATCTTTGTGAGTTGAGTTCTGGTTATAACAAACACCTGCTGAAAAGCCCGGCCTCTTAGTTGGCATTCAGCCCACCAAACCCTCTGCTCCCCTCCTTCCTCCAGGCCCCATGCTGTGTGTGCCCACCTCCTCCCTGTGCCCTTTAATGCTCACGCCACCCCTTTCAAAGGAATACCCAAGCCCCTCTCTTCAGGCAGGATTAATATTTCCTTTGGGGAGAAAAACAATCCCTGCTTTCCATACATTTATTTCTACTCCATCATCACAGCATCGATACCATTGGTTATAGTGCTATGTCACGGGTTTATATTTTACTCCGTCCCCAGGAAGCAATCTCCCAGCCAGGCGGCCGTCATCACTCACATTCACCTCTACCTCTGGGCCTTGCTCACAGTCTACTGTATAATAAGTGCTCAAGGAATATAGGTGAAGCTGAAAAGGAGCAAAGCCATCTAGAGCTGTTCCAACATTCCTCCTGTTTATTTTTCTCCACGTTTATTTGTTGTTTTTTTTTTGTTGTTTTTCTTTTTTTTTTTGAGACGGAGCCTCAAGCTATCCCCCTGGGTAGAGTGCCATGGCATCACAGCTCACAGCAACCTCCAACTCCTGGGCTCAAGTGAGTCTCCTGCCTCTGCCTCCCAAGTAGCTGGGACCACAGGTGCCGAGCCTCTCCACGTTTTTTGACTCTGAACTTGAGTCCTTTATTCTGCAGCTGTTACATGTAGCTGAGGGATGAAAGTTGTTTAGACTACTGTAATTTAGGAATAACTATTGCCATTGTCATGGTGATGGCACTGAGAATGTGGATGGGCCCCTGTGCTGAGCACTTTTGCTCCCAGTCAGTGGGTCATAACTTTCTGTACCCCTATTAATATGTGGGCCAGGTTAAATCATGGTTAAATCAGAGTTGGGAAGCCCACTTTATTTTTAATCAAACTTTTTTATTTTGAAATAATTGTATATTCATATGCAGTTGGAATAATTGACGCGGGGGATTTCCATCATCCAGTTTCTCCCAACAGTAACAACCTGCAAAACTATAGTACATTATCTTAACGAGGATATTTACATTGATATAATCCATCCATCTTGTTCAGATTTTCTCAATTTTACTTCTATTTGAGTGTATGCATATGTATGTGTGCATGTTCAATTTTGTGCATTCTTATTGCACGAGCAGGTTCATGTATCCACTACCAGAGTCAAGATACAGAACATTTCCGTCCCTGCCACCCTTTCATAACCACGCCCACCTTCCTTCCCATGCCCTTAACCTCTCCTCAACTTAAGGTAACCATTAATCTGTTCTCCATTTCTGTAACTGTATGATTTTAAGAAGTTAAGTAAATGGAACCATACTTGTTGTGGATTGTCATATTCTTACTTGGCATAATTCTCTAGAGAATTATAATGATTAATTCCAAGGTGTTTTGTGTCTCTAGAGAGCATTTCTTTCAATATGCATGTGCCACACTTTGTTTAACCATTCACTGGGTTGAAGGCCATCTGGGTTGTTTCTGGATTTGGGCTATTACAAATAAAGCTGATGTGAATATTTGTGTAAAGGTTTTTGTATAAACATAAAGTTTAATTTTTCTAGGATAAGTGCTCAAGGTGCAATTGCTGGGTCTTATGGTACCTGCCTGTTTAGTTTTATAAGACACCATCAGACTGTTTTCCAGCTTGTATATACTATTTTATATTCCTACCAGCAGCATATGAGCAATTTATTTTCTCCACATCCTCACCAGCATTTGGTGTTGTCACTATCTTTTATTTTACCATTCTGATCTATATGTAGAGATATCTTATTGTGGTTTAGTCTGCATTTTTCCAATGACTAATGAAGTTGAACATCTTTTCATGTGTTTATTTGCTATCTGTATATTATCTTTAGTGAAATGTCTGTTCATGTCCTTTGCCTATTGTCTAATTGGAATTTGGGGATTTTCTACTGTTGAGTTTTGTGAGTTTTGTTATATGGTCTGATTACTAGTCCCTTACTGGATATATGGTTGCAGATTCTTTATTCCAATTTGTAGCTTGTCTTTTATCCTCTTATCAGAGTCTTTGACAGAGCAAAAAACCAATTTGTCAATTTTTGTCATCCTTTTGGTGTAAAGCCTAAGAACTGCTTCCCTAGCTTTTGATCCCAAAGATTTTCTCCTATTTTTTTCTAAAAATCTTACAGTTTTACATTTGAATTGAAATATAGAATCCACTTTGAGTTCTCTTTTGTATAAGATGTGAGAGTTAAGGTCATTTGGGGGAGGGGAGATCTATGGATGTCCAACTGTTTCAGCACTATTTGTTGAAAAGCAATTCTTTCTCCATTGAATTTCTTCTGCACTTTCCTCAAATATCAGTTCGTAATGTTTGTATGAGTTTATTTCCGGGTTCCCTCTTCTGTTCCATTTATGTACATGTCAATACCACACTGTCTATTCCTACATTTATACAATAAGCCTTAATATTGGGTACAATATTTTGTTCCACTTTGTTCTACTTTTTCAAGATAATTTTAGCTATTCTAGGCTTTTCATATAAATTTCAGGACATATTTTAATTTTTATAATATAAAATGAAATTTATAAAGTTAACTTTAGAGTAAATTTGTCTATAATGCAAAATATCTTGCTAGGATTTGGGTAGGAATTGTGTTAGTCCTATGAATTAATTGGAGGAGAATTGACATTTTTATTACATTGAGTTGGGAAGCCCACTTTCGCATTGCAATCTAGTGGTGAACATGTATATGATTTAGCAACTTCATGGTGTGCTGGCACGTAATAGGAGCTTAATAAATATTTATAACAGAGAGGAAGGATGGGAAAGCCAAGTGAAGTCTTCAATAATCTGAATCAGTGGTCCTCAAATCTGGCCACACAAATGACCATCTGCTAAGCTTGATAAAAGTGCAGGTTTCTGGGCTTCGTCCCAAACCTACTGATTCAAAATCTCCAGGGATGAGGCCGGGAAATCTGTATTTTTCACAGCCACTATAGCTGATTCTCAAATACAGCCAGGTTTTAGAATGTAGGAAGTAGAGACCATAAATGGAAGCGGAATGCAGGCAATGAGCTGGATCCTGCAGAATACTCTTTCTTAACGGTTGCCCTGAAATAAAGCAAATGGTGGCTGCAATTGAGTCCACCTAGGACGAATTCACATGTTGTTCATGAGATATAGCTCAAAATGAGAGTGGAAGCCTGGGAGAGGTGTTTTTCTTTTCCTATGAGGAAGAGGACCAGATGCATTTTAAACCTGTATCCACCCATTTATTTTCCAAAGAGGAAATAAGCAACCAGTGTTTGCAAAATGCAAGCCATTCCAAAAATTGTAAATACTGTTATTTAATCACTTCATTGCATACTTGATTAATTCCTTGACCTCGAGGCCTGTGAAACTGTGTAATAATACACCAAGGGAGCTGGCCGCAGCTCTGAAAGAATTTGAAACAAGACTGCTCAAATCCCTGGAAACTTATTTTTCATTAACAGCAGAAGAAGCCAAATGACCTATAAGTCTTCTCTGTTATAAAGAGAAGAGAAAAGCACAGAAAGAAGAGTTCATGAATTAGATTTTAAAGTGCAGGCTTTTTTAAACCTTGTCTTTGTTTGTGTTTGGTGGCTATTTTCTTTCTCTCTCTCTCTCTTTTTTCTTGTTTTTTTTTTTTCCTGTTTCAGTCTCTTTGTTTTCAATGTAAAATTTATCATACAAGGAATATGGACACCAAGTATAAAAATAAATAAATTTTTCAACAAAATAAAGTGTATTCCCCCGATCTCATCACCCGCACACTGGGTGATTTCTATGCCCTCACTGACCTTGCCCTCTGTTCTCTGTGCTTCTCCGTATGCATGCATGTTCTTCTGTAGTTGTAACCAGCATATAATTTTGAATATGAACGCCATATTCTAAGGCATTTCAGCCATTTCTAATTGGTTACTTCTATGTAGAACACAGCAATGGAAATTTTAAAATAAATCGATTTTTTTTTCTTATTCTGGATTTATTGCTTTGGGATAAATTCTTAGGAGTGGCATTACTGAGTGATTGAAAATAAGAATTTTTGTATGACTTTTGACATTTGTGAGCACACCAGCTTCAGCTAAATTGTGCCAACATTGGATAGACACCTTTAATTTTGTGAATACAGGAAATGCAAATCAGTATACTGCCATTGTTTTGATAAGAGCATTTTCTCTGTGTTTGTCTGCCGTTTGTATTATATATGTGGTTATCAAAACCCTTTATTGATCTATTATCAATTATAATGAGTTTTCTAAATACTATAGATTTATTTTATTTTATTTGTGATTATAGAAATGGTTTCTCACTATGTTGCACAAGCTGGTCTTGAACTCTGGGCCCCAAGTAATCCTCCCACAAGGATTATAGGCCTGCACCACTGTGCCTTGCTATAGATATTAACCTTTATTCACAATAACTTGAATTTTTCCTTCAATACATTGCTGTTCATTTCACATTAGTTTTGTTGTTACTTTTGTATGGAAGTTTAAATGTTTTAAAAAATGTCATCTTTGTCATTTTTGTTATGTTTTTTGTCTTTTGCAAGAAGCCAGAGGAAGTTATCATTACTCTGCAGATCTGATGAAATGAAACCTTTCCTCCTCCAGTTTTTCTCTGACGTGTTTATTATGTGATTTTAGTAGATAAAGTGAGCTTTGACTCTCAGTCATTTTTCCAGCTCTCCCAGTTGTAGCTATGAAGCTGTTCTCCTGCCCCACACTGAGACTTCTCCCTGTCACATACATTGAGCATGTTCCTGGGCCTGTGCTGTGCTCTGCCAGGTCGGCTTCTTTGCCCATTTGCTAATGTATGTCCTATACCTGGTAGTGCTGGTTCTACTACCTCACTTTTCTTTGTTTATTAGATATTCCCATGTTATTTTTCCTTCAGACAATTTTTTTAAATAAATACCTTTTAATTTTGTTGATTTTTCTCACTATTGTCTCTTTCATCCATGACAGACACCCACTCATAGTAGAGGTTTGATGACAAAACACTTCCCATGAGAATGTTTTGGAGAACATCCTTATACAGATGAAAAATAAATGTTTTTTTTTGTTTGTTTGTTTGTTTTGTTTTAATTTTTTTGTTAAATCATAGCTGTGTACATTAATGCAGTCATGGGGGACAGTGTGCTGGTTTTATATACAATTTGAAATACTTTCATCAAACTGGTTAACATAGCCTTCAAGGCGTCCTCTTAGTTATTGTGTTAAGACATTTATATTCCACATTTAGAAAGATTCATATGGACCCTTGTAAGATGAACCATAGGAAGGGGAAGGGGAAGAGGGTTGGAGGGAGGGTGTTTGGTGGGACCACACCTATGATTCATCTTACAAAGGTACATGTGAATCTTTCTAGGTGTAGAATATAAATGTCTTAACATAATAACTAAGAGGATGCCCTGAAGGCTATGTTGACCAGTTTGATGATAGC